>JAQGAV010000316.1:0-36817 GCA_034691345.1 Phasmarhabditis papillosa
CGTACTTGTGCTCTCATAGTGGATCTTGTTCAACGGAAGATTGTGCACTCAATTAAGACAAAATATTGTGTAAGTTACTAGAAAAATAACTATTCTTAATTATGTATTTGAATGTAATCACGTATTTTTCTTCATTTTTAAACAAATTCTAGGAACAGTTACGTGAAAATCGCCTCAGATTATGGATTTCTCTCTTTGTTAAGTTCCTTGTTTTCCATTATTTCGTCTACAGTTAAATGTATTTTTAAACTTAGGCAAATATTGAATAATACTTTTAGTTGAAACGTTGGTACTGGCTAAATGAATCAGAAGTAACACTTGTAACTCTTCATCAGGAAGAGGGCATATTTACACAATTAGTCTACTTATGTGATTTTAAAAAAATTTCGAAGAAGCCTAAATTGATTAGAAGCCTGTAAGGACTCAAATAGAACGTAAAGTAGATTACTAATTGCATGGATTGAGAAAAACAACTCAAAAGAAAATTACAAGGAATACTATATTAATCAGATAAAAAAAAGTAAATTATATTACTTGCTCTCTTAGAGAAATAATTAGGTAATAACACGTTATTCCAACATAATCTTTAGAGAAGCCCGCCTTGGAATGGCAAGTTATGTAGATCCATGCGCATCGCCTCTTCCTTCCAAGATAACCCTACGTGGACACGGTGAGTAAACCCAAGAGAATATAATTTAAACGACAGGATGGGAAGGGTGGGGTGGGAACCTTCGCGGCATAAATTTGAGACTACAGGCTGATAGTCCTATATACTATCACGAAAGATACTACTGCTCTTGTTTCATCTCAATTATTTGCAAGAACTGCCCTGGGATATCTTTACCAATATTTTTACGTCCGCGTTCATTCACAATTGACCCGAATTACATTGTGGAGGGCGGGAATTCCAAGCATTTAAAAACAGTCATTAAGAAAAACCATTCTACCAAATGAACTGCACCCTACATTTAGCTGATTTCGTGTATCCTTGGTCACTTTGATAAACATAACTCTATTATTTTTGTGAACTTGAAAATCACTTAGTTACCATAAGACCGTCAATTTCCGAATCTTATTATTTATTTATATATTATTAGAAATATAACTAATTAGCGTGACTTTCAATAGCTTATTTTTCAGACTTTTTGCTTATACCACTATTTGGAAGAGATGCTGTGTTATTACCGTACAACTTGAATGCTATGGGACCATTGCTACCGTTTTTAAGACTTCACATACCTGGACCAGAGGAACTTATCCAAGGAAAATTCGACACAAGTAGATGTACGTTTTACTCCGACTCCTCATTAGAAAGTGAGCGTTTCACATTTTGATATAATTTTTTTGTTATTTCAGAGTGTATTTTGGCTAATAGGACAGATTTTTCAATAAAGAAATTTACTAAAACACCACATTTGAAAAAAAAAGTTTTCCTGCTTACAAATTTAAGCAGGAACACTACGGCAATGATTTTTGTTTAGCGAAAATGTGCTATCTGGAATATATGAAAAGTGCACAACTTCTATAAAATATAAAATATAAACTAATTTAGATAGAGCAATTATCTACAAGAACAATCTGTACTTCTGGTTAAAGGACACTAAGTAGGTTATCGATAAATCTAGCAAAATGATAACATTGTCGCGGCCAAAAGAACGTATTATTGGGAATAACGCTCTAATATTCGCACCTCTAAGGCAACCGGTGATCCAGTGGTAGAAATGCTCACCTTAGAGGGCAAAGACATGTTATACGAAGAACTCGAACTAAGATTTTCCCCCAAATAAAGATAAAGATAGATAGAAAAGGAAGATTTATATACGAGTTACCGCTAAATTACACGAACATGATAAACATGAGATTACCGAAAGAAATATACGAGTACGAGTTTACGAAATGATATACGAGTTAACCGAAAGAATAAAACATAACCGCAACACAAGAACACAAAGGTATTACAAGTGAAACAGTAAGCAACGCAGCAACAACACAAATCAACAACAATATAACTAACAATGACACAATATGAGACAACGCACTATCGATTGGGGCGTCCTTGACATATCGTGACCGCGACACGCACACGCTCGCGTCAGTTAGATCAGCAGGGGTCCCGAGGTCTTCTTGTATATGGTCGATTTGAATCGTTCTTTGGCTGAATAGAAGGAAATCGATTTAATTGAGGTAAAATGCGATTCCTTCCAGCACATTCCCGGCCCCGGCGAGCGTTGCGGCCCTGGGGGGAAGTACGCAATCAACTCTTGTTCAGAGCGATTAGGTTTGAAGTAGATCCGACTTGACCGAAACTATTGACAAGCTAGTCGTTAGTTGTGCTTGGAACCTTTTCAGGTTACCTCCATTCTGTCCGACACACGAAGTTGACGATCTGCTGCTACCAGAGCCTTTTCAGGCATCAGGTTTCACTGAACATTGACGAATTCTTGCGAAGTGACGCGAAGCGGGCTCCGGCCCCCAACAACAACGAAAAATGTTGACTGGAGATAACGTAAGCTTTCCTCACCGACGGGTAAGTACTAACCCAGACATCTTGACGTGTTCTTCAACTTGAATTTCCGAATCATAAATGTCTGATTTGAAACAGAATTTGTTTAACCAATACAGAATTTACGACTGGAGTCAAGTGACTGTTGACTTGCTTCTTCGGGAGAATAACATACAAGTTATTTGTGTAGACCCGTTCACCTTTTTCAAGGGAGTTGACGATTTGACGCTTTATTTAATACTCTTCTACTTCTTTTCAGAAGGAAAATATACTAAACTGATTACCGAAAGATTGTTGACGATCCAGATTGTTGACGCTATACAGCAGGCCTTCGCCGATCCATCTGCTTGGTTCTCCATAACATCTTGACCTTGATGGCGATCATTTCCGAACAGATAAATAATATCTACTTTTTCAAGTAGATATCCCAACATTCCCGAATTTGCTTCCTGAATTCTCGATAAGTCTACCGCTTTTCAGAAGGACTATGAAGGCTTTTTCAGAAAGACTTTCTTCCGCTTTGATTGACTGTTCCGTTACCACTGGTTTGTTGAAGATTCATTGCAATGTTAGACATCCTTTTCAGGAGTCATACAATTGGTAGAACATTAACCGAAAACAGAACTTCTCAGTCTTTGATCGACAGGAAAATTTGACCGAGTTTCCGCAATAAAGTAAAATACTTTACGAAATTTTGCTCATATGAGTCTTTTCAGGTCTTGGCTGTTAAGACAGCATCTTTTGAAACACTACTACTAAGTAGCAGTGGCTTGCCTCTAGGGATCTTTTAATTTGAATACCGAACTGATAGAAATATAAAAGAAATTTCCGAAGAACCTTGACCGACTTTTGAGCTTCCCGACGTTTGTACGAACTGAGATCCTTTTCAGGATGCTACAGATGTAAAAGATTACTTCATAGTTGGAAGTGTACCTAATTTTTCAAGGTCTCTCCAACAACTTGTAGAGCATCTTGTTCTCTTCCCGAGTACGAATTCGAGTTAGTCCGCAATCTTTGACGAAAGATATGACGAATTTCCGACATCTCAGGCTACGATATACCGAAACAGAGACTCTTTCCAGGGTGCTGCTGTTACCTTTGCTGGCTGAACACTTGAATTTGATACCTTTTCCGAACCTCTGATGTAGTTGTTGGTTGTCCAAGTAAAATATACAAGTGTTGACAAGATATTAACCATGTAATAAACTTTTCGTGGCGCCATTTACGGACAAAGTTGCAAAATAGTTAGTTTAATTGCTGCACTTTTTCAGAGAACAAATTAAACTAAACTACTAAATCTTGCCGATGAATTGAATTCCCGTGTTGATATCTTTGCCGATTCTTTGCCCGAATAGATTGATGCTTTAATTGCTAGAATACTTCAGCAATGTTTCCGCAGACTGTTGATTCCCGAATTGTAGTTGAGTATCCCACTTTTTCAAGTGTAATTTCTCTAACCGCTTTGCCCGATAAACTCAGCATTACAATAAATAACTGCTGCCATGTCTCTGCTGCTGATAGTAGAAACCCATTGCTTGCTTTGCATGTTGACGATAAAAGAAATAATCTTTTTGCAAGACTATACGCTCGCTTTTCAGAAAACGATTTTTTAATGACCGAATAAATTGAGTAAGCTAAACTTTTTCAAGTTCCGCTAATTGACGTTTGTTCCATACGAAAAGAAGACATCCGAATTGTTCCTGCGGATTGCTTTGAAAACTTGGAGGCATGTTGAACAATATCCAATAGAGAGACAATTATTGACGACCCAGTTGTTGTCCGATAAAAACAATAGCCTACTGTTGAATCCTCATTTGATGAACCGCTTCGAAGTTGAACGACTAGACAATACTGAATACTTTTTCAAGTACTTGTTGCCATATTTCCCGAATACTTTTTCAAGTACTCTTTGATCCCAGCTTTTCCGAAAGTTGTTGAACCATATACCGAATAAGACTTATCCTGATTGCCCGAACGAAACCAATTTGAATTGAACAGCTAAGTTTGATCCCGATTGATGCTGATTGATCCCGATCCCTGCCAACCGCGGCAACCATGAACTAGTTTCAGTTTTCCCGAGCCTTTCCAGGCTGGTACTTAGCAAAATATTCAATTTTCCCAAGCCTTTCCAGGCTGGTACCAAACGAACATGAAATTTTTCAACTTCAACTAATTCTCAAGAAATTAGATACCAAGTTTCGAAAAATAACCCACAAACCAAACTCGAAGTTACGTGTATGCAGATTTATTTAAAACAAAAGATGGTAACCTAACAAATAAATTGACGGTTTTTACGAAAAGAAACAAGATAAATTTTAACCGACTTGATCTTCTACGGACTCCATTGGTAGAAGTTCTTGCCATCTGCCTGGAAGCGGCTTGTCGAGGTAAGGCCGACGTATGATTGTCATCAAGTGCTCGTGAACTTCTTCGATGTAGGCGAGACGATGTCCATATAGCTCCTTCTTCTCGAAAACTGCCAAACGATTCCGACCAGACTTGATGTCATATTCGCATATAACTACAGGTCCCGTGCTATAGTCTCTCTCTTTTTCAAGATCGAAAACTCCAAGAAGTTGAATGAATTGTCCATGCAGCTCTCTCTCCGGTTCATACTCTCCTCGATACTCCCTGAGAAGCTCCTCAGTCAATCCATAAGCATCCAACGTGTAGCTATCTTTTCCGAACATTTGTTCAATATTCTGGTAGATATTCTTCCGCATGAGGTGCCTCAGATGATTCCGACTTCCGCATACCGATAGATGGTGTCCAAACTTTTGACAATGTGCGCATCTTTTGAAGGCTTGGCTGCACTTGTGTTCCTCCAACCCGACACTCTTGTAGACTTGCAGACAAATGAGACATTTGTTTTGCTTCTTCAGCAATGTGCGTCTATTGTATACCGAGGCTGGGCAATCATCTTCTTCATGAGTGAGAAGGCAGCAGACTTCACAATGGTAGCAATTTGGATCCTTTCCGTAATCTGGGAAGCCTTCACAGTAGATAATAGCTCCAGGGTAGCTTGTTACCGTAGTAGGGACTGGCGACCATAGCTTCACGACTTCCATGTTGTCCGTCTGACCTCTGACAGCAATCCGTTTCTTCTTTTTCTGCGTCTTGATCTGAGCTAAGGGGTCCTTTTTCAGGATTTCTACAAAGACAGTTTCTTGTAGTGCCCAAGCTGAGTCATTTCCGACGGAAATGAATCCCTTGCTGGATCATATCGCTAAGTAGAATTGAACCTCCATGGCGTCTGGTCTGTTACCGATGTATTGACCGCTGGCTCCATTCAATCCAGGCACTCTGGGAAGTGGCTCATACTTCGTCAGACGATGCATTTCTTGGTATTCGAAGAATCCATAGTCGTCATGGTCTATTGCTAGATCATGTTGGTAGTTGGCGTCGATGAGGCTCTGGTTCTCAATCCCGTATTCCAATGGGAATGATACTGCAGTCGATGGAGGATTAATCCTTTCGTTGACATCTCGAAGTCTTCCGCTGCCTACTAGATTGTAGGGAGGTACTGGTTCAAGTCTTCTACGAATAGGTCTCATCTTGGTGATCCGCTGATCCAATCTTGACGTGTGTGGCTCATCTTCTTGGCTACCAATTTCCGAACGATCAGAATATATACGGTTTTGATATCCGTAATCCGTATGTTGCATCAGGTATTGTTGCTGGCGAGTTCTCTGCTCATTGGATTCCTCTTCCCTTACGGGGTAATCCTCAAAGTGAAAACCATTTTCCCGCTTGATCGTGATAGGTGCCATTCTTACATTTCTGTCGCAAGAGCTCCTCAGATCTACGTCTTGAAGTTGTTGGTCTCTCCGGTTTCTTCTAGCAGCGATGTTGTTACCGACTTCCGAAAGCAAGAATTGCTTTTCTTCAACTTCCATCTGTAGATTCCGGATTTCGACTTCTTTCCTGCGTTGTTTTTCAACAACACGGTGATGAGGTTTACGTTCCTTGGTGTAGTCGATCTGGATGCTCCTATTTACCGAAGATTCAGAGTTCCTATTGCTAGGGTCTCTTCTAAGTTCCGCTCTTTTTGCTGCCGCATTTTCACGTCTTCTGCGATTCTTGTCCTTCCGATATTGAGCTTCTTCCGCGTCAGTCTTCCGAATTGTAGGGATACTTTTTCCAATTTCTGATCCATCTCTGGATATGTCAGCAAATTGTTGTCTCCTACGTTCCCTCCGGTTGGGTAAGATATCGTCCTTGCTGGTGGGAAGCCTTTCGAGTGGCTTGACTTCTCTCTCCGCAATTGATCTATTTCTAGACCGAGAACGAATGCTATCCCGAGATCTGTTTGGGCAGCTTCGCTTTGGTGAGCTTCTCTGGCTGCTCCTGGACTGATCTCTCCGCTTTGTAGAATCTCTGTCGCTCCTGGCGGTTCCAGGGCGACGTGGAGTTTCCATTTGTTCCGCATTTGTTGCATTACGAGCTGCGTGATCCTTCCGTTGATCTTCCGGCTTTTCTTTGCGGCTTTCTGGGCGTTTTCTTTCCATTGTTGGCAGCTTTTTCAATGGAACGACTGGTCTATCCTTTTTCAAGGAAGTCCTATCATTGCCTTTACGATCTTCTCTTCCTCGAATGGGGCTTCTGCGAGACTGATGAATTCTAAATGAAGTTTCTAGAACTATTCTTCTTCCCGATCTCTTTTCCGCCTTTTCAGGGGTACTAAGAGTTGCTGCTGCCATCAATTCTTCCGTGAGCTGTGAATCATTTGCAGTGATTAGTGCCCAAGGTTGTTCGTTGAAACACGAAAAGTCGGCATTCGAACTGCTCCCGGCTCCAGACTTCGGAGTAGATGTATCCATTTGCATTCCGGACTGATGTTGAATCGTTGAATTCCGGACTGATGTTCTTGGTCTCCTCGAAAGTTGGCCATAGTTCCTGCCATAGGGCTTCTATACGCTTTTCAGCATATGGTTTGAACTCTTTATCAGTACCGACTTTCTTGATCTTCTTTACGAAATACTGGAACCTTTCCAGGTCTACCGGAGTAAATCGTCTTTCCATCCTGAAGTGTTTACCGTAGAGCTGTGGATGAAGGATTGGTATACGAATTTGAACATCAAATGCGTTTACGGGATCCTTTTTTCCGCTGAGTCTTCTTGCCATATCCGGTCCGGGTATGATTGTTCCTTCAGTGCATACGGTATCTGCCATGACTTCCGGTAGCTTTGGAAACAAGCTATTGGGCTTCAGCTTCTTTTCCGCGATGTAGTCATGAAGATTTTTCCGATCCAAGTTGGAGAGTAGATCATCGATGTAGGCGTACATCTTTCCGAAGGCGATGAATTGTCCGGCATGAGTGAATCGCTGATGTCTGGATTTCCTACGAATGCTTGGGTTGCAGGAGCTTTTCGTGTGCTCTACTCCATATTGCTCACAGTACCAGCATTCATAGTCATCTCCGTCTCGTTCTTCCGATGAGCTAGACGACTCTATTTCCCCCATAGGATCGTCAATGTCTCCGACTTCTAGCTCCTTAGTTGGTGTTCCTCGAAGCGACTTCTCAGTCTCCTCGGTACTTGGCAACTTTCCGACATCATCATTTCCGAGAACTTGGTCTTCACCGATATTTCTGCAAAGGTCCTTTTCAGGCACTTTGGTACTTTGTGGCTCCTTGGTTACGACAGGATCTTCTAGAAGTTTATCATCTTCCTGAGTTAGCACGACTCCAACATCACATCCATAGTCCAGTTCATCTTCAATGAAGCTTGCTAAAAATATGAACATTTCTGCTATATTTAAAGACTAATTCCAAGAACATGTGATCCCATGCCCATTGAGAGAAAAATGTGCGATCCCATTTGAAAATTTCGCTTTTCAGAAAAATTTTGAAGAATGCATAATTGATTGTTGACGAAAATAAATCTTTTTCAAGACTTTGTTCCCGTATATTCATAGCTGCATGCCCATAATTGAATGTCCCGAAATTGCATGACCCATAATTGATTGACCCATAACAATGTTTCCCGGGGACTCTTTTTGCTGAGTATTGCAATATTTCCCGAGTTTGCGCTGCTTCAGAGAGTTTTCAGTAACTCTAATATTGCTCCTTGTGCCGATTGTTTGCTTTTTGCGGCTTTTTGAATACTTTTGAAAGCATAAATTGATGTTCACTGATCGATTAACAGGAACTTATTCGAACACTTCTGGGCAGTGTTGAATCTTCGGATGGTCTTCAGATGACCTCCGGTTTTGCAGTGTACCTCGAACCCCGGAACTGTAATTTCACACGCCGTTCGGTTTGATGGTTTTCCGACATGAATCTCCTGACCGAAGTGCTGCGCAGCACAGTTCTTCTTTCACGAGATTAATTACTTCTCGTGGCGATCTTCCCGATGTGTGGTTTTCCGCTGGTGAATGTGATTCTCTTCTTCAGAGATTCAACAATGGCGTAGAAACTTTTTCAAGTTTACTGAATGACTTGCAATTATTTAAAAAATTAACATCTGGCCTGATGAAAATTTTTTAAAAATAAAACTGCTTCCCGAATACAATCAGTCCAATGATTGGCCGACCATAGACATCTTGATATCCGTAGCCAAAGTTGAGAATGAAGTTGAGTTGAAGACATCCCTCTACGAAGCACATCGAGTTGATCCAAGTGTGGGTCCGGTGACAGTGAAAATTGGACCATAGTTTGAGCTCTTCTGATGAGCTAGTTTGAGCTGCTTCCAGCGCCGTGCAAAGGGCGGATTTGATCTTGATTGATCAGTTCCACTCGTGCGTTGCTTCCATTTCCTATTTCTAGGGCAGCAGGCGCACCAATCGGCTATTACGAAGTTTGTTGAATGATGGGTGATTCAGTTCCACTCGGCATCATCTTCGCAGTACAGCTGAGCCTCTTGGTTACGATTGATCGAGTGCTCCAAGCAACTATGAAATTCCGGATATTTCATTGTTGAGTTCTAAATCCTTCTTCAGGATTCCGAAACGTTGCTTGAGGAGACTCTCCATTGGAGCTCGAACCTATTTCTAGGTGCGCTGTGTTGCCATGTGGTGATCATCTATTCCCGATTTGAGTGATGAAATGACGATCCTAGCATGTTTTCCCGACACATCTTCTTCCGCGATACCATAACTTCTTCCATCAGTGATGAGGTCCTTTTCAGGACTAGAAGAAACAAGATCAGATCTTGAATCTTCTCCCACGCGCATCATGATGACGAAATTCTGCTACCGCCATTTTCTTCTATGTTCTTTCCTCTCCGAGCCAAATGAAAAATCGGGCATGACCCGTGTCCTTTTTTGCCGAGCTTCCATTTTTTCTGGTCGAGCAATTGTAGGGGCGAGCACAACTGACAATTTTCGTGAACCGAAAGAGCCTCAGCTTTTCAGCGAAACTCCTTCTTTCTCCGTAGTCGAACCACGTAGAGAGAAGAGATAAATAAACACTCTTCCCTGGTGGGATGTAAAATGCAGCGACAAAATGGGTACCTGGGTCAGTGGCAACTCCTTTGCGATGATTGATCCTTTGTAGAGTGCAGACTTCCCATGAGACGGCCATTTGAACATAGCTTTCCATAGCTCTTCCTATTTCTTGGGTGGAGTTGAATCATTTCACACCTCTTCCTATTTATAGGGTAGTGGAAACGTTCCGAACCTCTTACTATTACTAGGGTGGTTGGAATGTAGCAATCCAGTGCTCTTCCTATTGCTAGGGTGGTGGAATTTGACGACTGGAGTTGACCGACGACCATACTGCCCGAACCAAGCTAACCAAGCTAGAACTTGAATTTACCGCGCGTTTCAAAAATTGACCGGGGAATTTTCCGAACCCAGATAAAATTAGCAAAAACTCACGATCAGCTTTACGACAGATAGTGGCTGGTGAAACCGCTGGCGACGTGGCCATAGTGAAACTAATTACCTGTAACAGATATGAATTAATTGGTCATAATAAATCACACCAAGAGGAAAGAATTACATATATCAATATAAGCAGAGCAGACATTAAATTTAATTTTACGAGAGTGATATTTGAGGTAATAGACTAACGAAAATTTTGAAGAACACGTTATTCGAGGAGAATTCGTATAACATGCTTTCCGATTTAATTTTGCACTTACGGGCAAACCAAAGTTCAAATCCCCAATACACCATGTCGCGGCCAAAAGAACGTATTATTGGGAATAACGCTCTAATATTCGCACCTCTAAGGCAACCGGTGATCCAGTGGTAGAAATGCTCACCTTAGAGGGCAAAGACATGTTATACGAAGAACTCGAACTAAGATTTTCCCCCAAATAAAGATAAAGATAGATAGAAAAGGAAGATTTATATACGAGTTACCGCTAAATTACACGAACATGATAAACATGAGATTACCGAAAGAAATATACGAGTACGAGTTTACGAAATGATATACGAGTTAACCGAAAGAATAAAACATAACCGCAACACAAGAACACAAAGGTATTACAAGTGAAACAGTAAGCAACGCAGCAACAACACAAATCAACAACAATATAACTAACAATGACACAATATGAGACAACGCACTATCGATTGGGGCGTCCTTGACATATCGTGACCGCGACACGCACACGCTCGCGTCAGTTAGATCAGCAGGGGTCCCGAGGTCTTCTTGTATATGGTCGATTTGAATCGTTCTTTGGCTGAATAGAAGGAAATCGATTTAATTGAGGTAAAATGCGATTCCTTCCAGCACAAACATATTTGCGTCACTTCTGTTGTTGGATCAAAATAACTCACGGGCAAAAAAAACAATTCGATATCCGAAATAGTTTATTAATCAACTTTTAGTCGTTGTCGCATTATGGATCATTTTCTTAAATTAGAAGTCAC
Source organism: Phasmarhabditis papillosa (assembly GCA_034691345.1). Classification (NCBI taxonomy): domain Eukaryota; kingdom Metazoa; phylum Nematoda; class Chromadorea; order Rhabditida; family Rhabditidae; genus Pellioditis; species Pellioditis papillosa. Next base: position 11,327 of record JAQGAV010000316.1, read on the forward strand.
GGATTTTGATTTGGAGAAACGGACTGCACTCTGTGAGTTAGGTGAGAACTGAATATGTGCCTTATTAATCAGTGGAAAGTTTTAAGAATAAATAGTAATATATAACTAAGGAATATAAATAAATTCAATTTAATTAAACATTCATTTCCTCGGGACACATTATTTGAATTCATCTTCACAATGTTTTAGATCCGCAAAATGCTACGATATTTCATCCTCGTAAGCTAAATAGTGGTCGATATAAGTGCCGGTTGCGTCGTTATGAGAGCATAGACGGTCGCGTTCAGTGCATTCAAAACGGGCCAATTGTCTTATTACTACGTCAGGTAAGGACTATTCTATTCCAATGAGAACGTCTAAGTTACCAGTTCTGACTTAAATAAGTTGCACTTGGAAATCCATGTTCCAACACTTACACATTTTTCAAATGAGCTTAGCGGAGCACGTTATTCTCAAAATCATTCAGTCCTTATGTTTAGACACTCAACTACAAAATAAACCGGAAAGCGTGGATTTTAAACTTGGAAGAAGGAACCATCTCCAAAAGAACAATACCACCTAGAAGGTAAGTAGATACTAAATTAAGGTAGGGATTCGGATTCTGAACGGGACCTGGACCCAGTAAACCCCGGGTAATATCCCGGAAATTATAATTTTCTGTACGAAAATTCGAAAAAAAAAAAGGATTTAAAGTTACTGAATACTTTCATCTCAAACTTTTTTCATAATCACCATAAATTATATTTGATTAAAAAACCGTAGTTTTGATTAAAAACAGTTTATAACGAAAAATTTTAGATTTGGAACGCTTACTCTGTGCGGAAACATGATTTTATATCATACAAAGATTGATAACGAAAAATATTATTATTTCAAATTTGGTGGAATCGCCGATGGATTTCCAAAATTGAAAGATCTTTGTAAAATGGCATTGCTGTCAGCGAAAACGGTAAACGTATCGTTTGAAAAACATTACGAAAAACTGTCACGTTTTTAACTATTAATAAACATTGTAAACCGAAAAATGTGTTCCATTTGGTTGCTTATTGAACAAGGGAACGTGCCTAATCTGAAACACATAAACATAATAAAACAAGGGGCTACCAATTTGCCCACTAAACTGATGGTGAGCAAAATCTCTCATCTGATCCTAGGCTGGGTCAGGTCTTACTTGAAAGCTTATACCTGTTTTTCGATATGAAGACTATTATAGTTTTTAGGGAAGGGTGTGAGGTATCAGCAGAGGTATCCTGGCCAGCAGAAGGAACAAATCTAGAGGGCAACGTTTCCCGCCCACCTAGAAAAGGGCGACAGGATCAATAACCAGGATCGGCTGGGGTCGTCTGAACACCAATAAGGGTTTACCCACAAATTTCAGGACGCGCCATTAAAGGTGTTAAGGGTGTTTATTTCCTGAATCACTCGTATCACACAATGACGGTAGAATCCTTTGAGGCAGGGTTTTGACCATTGCAAAGAAAATAACCGGTTAAATCAGCTGAAATCTAAGAAACAAGCCATCACTTCCGTGTCCGAATAATAGGAAGAATTTCCCGAATAAAAAAGCTTAAATTTCTGCCGTTTAAATTTCAATCAAAATAAACAATTAATATTTGTTTCAAAAAGAGAACAAAAATCTGAAATAAGAGATTTTGCAGTGTCTGAAACCTATTCAAATCAAAACAAATAAATACTTTACAAGACACATATAATAAATTGTCATACCTAAATCCTTTATTCCAACCGGTGATCTCTTTAGTCTCTCTCTAAGCATAGCGGCTCTTCCACTGACAACATCTTATCCTATAGGTTGAAGTAAACGAATCCTGAAACAAGGGAAGATTTAATTGACTAGAAACTATTTGATCTTGATTGTAACATAAAGGATTTACGCTTCTTTCTCATTTACGCTTTAATCATACACCTCTTGTTCTGCAATTGTTGGTTTTAAATGCGTAGGAACGGCGAAACAAGTACAATACTTCCATGCTAGTTGTTTCTTCGTTCCCATTCCCGCTTCATTGTTTTATATATATTTTTAAAGTTGAATTCCTTTCCTTTAATTATACCACAATAGTTTAACCTTAAGAAATATGATGTTAAATATCAATAATAGTCTGTCTCAAGAGTTAGGTTTCCAGCGCGATAGCAAGGAGGCAGCGGTGTTATGAAACATGTACGTGGCTTCGAAGAAACAGAGATCGACTGATTTTCCATTTTATTTACACCGCTGCCTCTCTTGCTTCCGCGCTGAAAACCTAACTTTTGAGATAGACTATAACTCGTTGTGCTGAATACCATAATCTCATTTAAAGTTTCCGATTGCTTGACTTTAAATAAATCGCTTATTGAATCTCTACTATTCACAAACGGTGTTGATTTGGTTGTCTATGACTACCACTTATACAAGATCTCATTAGTTCAACTTTTAATTATATCTTGGAGTCCTTTGAATCTGCTTGCTTTCAACTGTTACCGTTAATCTTTTTGTTGAACCAGTGAAAGTGATCTACAGTTGTGACCATCACAAAAACCATTTACAGCTGGCGTGCCGCGGTATCAGACTCTTACAAATACAGTTTTGAAAACAGCCAAAAAAAGTTAAATTTTTGAATGAAAGCATTTCATAGCAACACGCCAGCCACTCAGTTCAGGTTTCTAAGGGAGTATATATTGCTGCGCTGGAAAAACTCTAATCCATCAATATTGGATTCAGTTTCCCCCATAAAGCTTTAGTATACTGTTTATTCAATAACACATAATACTCCTAATAAAATAATTATAACTTATAAGTTCATAAACTATCTTTGAAAAAGCTTTCACCCATCTGGAGCAACTTGATTTTTGCAAAGATCGCAGCTTAGCTTGTTATTTTGTTTGTAACATCATTACTTGTTGATTTATACGAACGATTATTCGCTCTTTAACAGAAAAACCTGAAAATACTAAACATTTGCCAAACATCAATGGTGAGTATGTCAGAAATGTATTTGGTTAAACATTTAGAATTTCATTTTCGATTGCCGATACTTTCAATGTAGTAAGTACTATCTTACCGAACCTGCAAAAACCAGGGCAGCCTGGCCAGTTCAAGGCAGTGACTGATATATGTTTAACTGATCATACTGGATTTGTCAGCAATGAATATTTCTAGCTATATCTAGTTTTCAAGCTACTGATTATTTTGTCAAGGCGTGAGACAACCTAACCACCAGTTCTGCCCTGGCTTTCTGCCAGCTATTCAGTCAATGGTGTTTCCTTACTTTTTTAAACGATCGTGGTTTGGGGTTTTCTTTTCGAGAGCCGGATGGAATCCGGCCTCTCTGTTACCGTAACTAGAGGCACTTGATGACGGAAAAAGTATCTCAAAAAAGAAATACAAATAAAACAAAAACGTATCACAATATTATCTCACAAACTTTACGCCAATGTTGCTTGATAATAATATATAATAAAAAAATATCCCGCTGCGGGATATTATTTTATTATACATTATTATCAAAACGACTGCAGAACGTATGATAACGTTCCGCAGTCGTGTTGTTATGGTTTTTCTATCAAATCTCGACTTTTCACATTGTTTTAAGATGTCAAATTGCCGCTAATTAATAATAAAATAAATGATTAAAGAGAAAAATATAAGAAACAGAAACATTTTGATGTAAAAGAAAGGCTTATTACATCAGAATAACGAGAGCGAAACGTTTGAAATATAACGGGATTGGAAAAACGAGTCAAATAACTTATTTTTATTATGTTTATCTTAGTTATTATTTAGATTTTTTGAAATAAAAATTCCATCTTTACCGTTTTGATATTGGTGAACAAATAATAATATGAGAGAATTACTAACTACGCTAAGCACCTTTAAACGACATTATTGCCCCATCACACATCTTCTGTTTTTCCTTGCCATACTATTTACGGCTAAGCATTTCTCTCATTTCACTATGTAAACATATGAGCTGATTTTTGGTGTCCGACAATTCTCGTAGGAATGTCTTGCATCTTTGATCCTTCATTTATTCAATTCCTTTTCTGATGGTCATTCACATTTAGTTCAGGAATCGAAAATAGCAATAGTGAACATGTACTTCGTTAACTAGATAACATTAACTATAAGCAGTACTAAACAATATCAGAATCGCTTACAGGCCACCATAAGTGAACACCGGATACCCGTAGCGATGGCAGTTAATGAATACTCACATGTCTGGTTTAAAGGAGCTGATATAACACAGTAAGAGATAGAAAGTAGACTCACTAAATTGAAATGTCTACACGTCTCGAGTCTTCACTGGTTCAAAAGTTGTTGGATAATTGACGTAAAATTACATATCGAAAAGGGACAAGCAGCTCTGGGAACAAAAAATATTTTAGAAGATCGGTTCGCTGTTTTGGAACAGTCATGATATCATTTGCCTCCACGTCGGTGCCGATTTTGACAGATGTTCACTCCGACGTTGAGCCGTTACAATTTTCTATTCATAATGGAGAGCTGGTCAAGGCTGTACTGCCAAACAAACAGGTGAACATCCCATAAGAAATTAACCGTAAGGTTATCTAATGCTTGCGAAAAATAAGACTAAGTTATTCATAATTCATACATCAAATTAGATTCTACTGCCGTCATCAGTGGCTCACCAAGTTGGAGCACAACTGACGTACTAACTGTACACATATAAATATATCTTTCATTCGATCTGCTAACTACAAAATCGTTTGTGATATTCAAGTCAAAATTCCAGGTAGTCCGTTACGAGATGACAGAGGAAGTGGGTGGTGGTGAACCACCACTTTTACTTACTAGCTATTGGAAGTGCGAACCAGATCATACAGGTGAGAAGGAAGAAATGTAATAAATGATAGCGAAATGAGCCGGGCAATTTTTAATACCTACAATATGACAATCATCTGCCTACTAATCTGATTCCAGATATTCGCATCGACTACAGATTAAATACGGACTGTGCTATAACAAACACAGCCTTACTGAATCTTGTATTCACCACAAAAGTCTCCGGAAACGTAGACAGCGTCACTTCCGACCCTACAGCCAATTGGTACGTTGAAGCTACATAAGTGTGTTATAGAAAGAAAACGCAGCCCAAAATAAAATAAACTTTAAAGGAATCCGGAAACGGCAACAATCACATGGACAGTAACCGAATTATCACGCCATGGAGACTGCAATGGTTCCCTAAAAGCTCGAATATTGCTCAAAGATGGAGTTCCATCGGAACCAGCTCAATGCTATGCTCAATTCCAAGTAAGCAACATACACGCAAGAACAATTAAACGTTAGCAACCATAACCAAAGAAATTGCCCCATATATAGCAATCTATTCTCTTCCATATTATTCAGAAGGTAAACTAGCAAAATCGAACTATACATTTCAGTGCACGGATGCATCAATATCCGGAGTGTCACTACGACTGAACACCTCGGACACTTATCATCTATCAATGACTCGAAGGAAAGTCCTGGCTGGAAAATACTTCTGAGAGCCGGAAGTTCGAAAATAAACAACGACTCATTTTATCTAAACGCTTTTCCTTAATTATATAGCTATATTTTTGTATATGTAACATAACTTGGTGCTATGTGGTACACAATTTGCTAGACCACAAACATGTTAAGAACTCGTCGACTCAGCAGTAAATGCAAAAAAAGTTAACGGGGAAAAGCATTATGTATTTAAAAATCTAAAAAATTCCATAGAAATCAACAATTTAATGCTAAATTATTGAAAGTGACAATTTTCGGTTTAGCAGTATATCCAAATTTACCGTAATTTTCTGGGATCAGCCACATGATCCGCCAGGTTTGCGTAAGTCGATTCGTGCAAAACATTTGATCATAAAATTCAAAGAAGAGGCGTGTCCGGTTCTTTGACAGCCCTATTAAACCAAGTATAAAAAAGAAAGGTACCTGTACAATGAAGGATCGAGAGAGCATAACTCAATAAAAAACTAACGGAAGATTTACTAACTCACAAATCTTTTTATTAAAAGAAAAACTCATTATACATCCAATAATGTGTAAATGGGATCGCCCAGCAAATTTGCATACCGTGAACTAAACGACTAAATAAAAATATCGTTTCCCGGGAATGGTTTTAACTTCTATGGGGGATAGGCCAGGAAAGGTTAAAAACGCCTCCTTTCCCGAGGCGGATTGTTGAATAAGGTTAGGTTTGCCTGGGTACCTAAGTCTATATTATCAAGTGTTCCCTCATGACACGAGAACCGCTGTCCAAATGAATGTGATCCTTATTTACTGACGTGGCAAAAGATAGAACTGTTCCTGATTTGCTAAATGAAACGCATGATTTCTGACAACAAATGTATTGGTTTCTGGTATTTCGGAAAAAAGAAATTTCCGGGGGCGCTAAATGCTGGCGTAGAATTCTTGCAACGCAGATTCATGACATCGGAGCCCGTTTTTAAAAACTGTCCTGCCAGGAATTTCATCTATCGAGCTTTTGCGTCTATCTATTAACCAAAAACATTAGTGAGAACCTTAAACAATCTTGCTATTATTGAGTGTTAGAGCACATTTTAACGATTTAAGTTGTTGTACCCTACTTTACAGTCTCTTTGTCCAGGAAACCGTTTATAAGTATAACTGACACATGCTAAATTGACTTCCATCTCAATTACGTGTAGTCAAGGCGACTGATGCACCGCATAATAAGAGTTGTGAAGCGGCGCGGGTGGGCCATTTTTTGGCTCAGTAGGCACTAACATGCCCGTTTTTGTTCAAAAGTTGGAAAAAGAGTGGGTGGCTGAACCAAGCCATTTATAAGTACTTGAACTTGCAAACAGGCACCGTGTAAATTCAATAATGACTTAATGCTTATGGTTAGTTTGACAAGCTTATAAAATTAAACTTTTATGCTTGCTGTAAGTGGAAATTGGAAACTCTTAAGTAGCTGGAAAAAGTTATAAAACTTTCTTAGTTACTATTTTAGTAGCGGAAAATGACTGGAGGGAAGATTCACGATACTATATATCAGTGTAGGCTGGGAACAGCCGTCAAGTTACGGAGCCCTGCTCGCGATCAACTATCTTGCCATGTTTTGAAGGGTCCGGGAACTTCTATACACTTTTTGGTAGCGTCTTTTGTAAAGAGTGTATAGAAGTTCTCGCCCGAGCTTAATAGTTTACTATACAAATACTTAACTTTTTTCAAATGAATTTGATGATTTATTTGCTCGAATAATTGAAAATTGTTCATAATTTTGCTTGAAAATACCATCGACACTTGTAAGAATTATATTCAGAACAAAGTTTCTCTTGGAAATAGGCTTAGGTGCCCGGAGTAGAATGGTTACTCAACTCTTCCCTCATCCTATAATATTCTCTAATAAGTTTTAAAAGTGATCAAATTTGAAAATACTTGAGATTTCCGTGTAAAAATTAGTTAGATAAGATGTTGGAGATAAAATTTTTTTGGGGGCATGTATCTTAACCAAATAGTGATAGGCTTTTTAGATTATATACGTTCTAGTAAAAATTTGCCTAAATTAAATATTATCATATAGTATTAGTTTATGTACTGAAGTATTGATAATATAAACAAAAGTGTATAGAAGTTCTCGGGTGAGAACTTCTATACACTATTTTTAGCGTCTTTTGAAAAAGTGTATAGAAGGTTGCGCACCCCGTTTTACATAGAGTTATCGAAAACTAATTCGTGATGGTTCCTAATAAAAGATCTTAATAGAGTTAGCTAATTAATTTGTAAGGTTAACATGAACCGTTTTATAGGGCAACATCAATGACTCTGACAACGAGAAAAATGGCTGGCTATGAACGATGCGTTTCAGGGTGGAAAATAGGAAAATAGGGACAGAAATGTAGGCTGATTGATCAGTTATAAACTTAGGAGTGTTTTTCATATGCAAACAATAGTAACGTTAATATATATTCAAATATAGCTGATATTCTTTGTCATGTTATAGGGAGTAGAAGTTTCTACAATACGCAACAACAATTAATAATCATTCAAAAACCGTTCGAATGGTGTGCGGGGTCGATCTTTTTTAATGACGGGATTCGGGAACGGGAATCGAGATTGAGCCAAATATTACCGGGTTCCGGGATTCTGGAAGAAAATTAAGGAGAGACTGGTCTTCTTTTCAGTAATCTCCACATTGATTCACAGTCATAAGAAGTTGCACATTGTAACACATTGTATTATATAACAATAGCAAAACTTCTGCCTAACTGAAACAAAGGTTCAGTATATTCTTCAGGCAACTGTTACCGATTTGGAAACTTGCGGTTTTCGTTAAAAAACATCCACAAATTTACTTTATCAGATTTTAACGCAGTGTATTTATTAGAGCCTAAAATTCGAGAAAAACGAAAACTTGCTCGGATTCAGCAGAGCTGCTATGTGAATCATTCATTTTTCTGCTTCAGCTGGAAAATGACGGTATTTTGTGTCTACCTTAAAACTTGTATGAATCTAACATTTTACCGGCCGGTCTAGACAAATAGGACTGGCTAGAGTGGGGCGCTTAGTCTCGTTAGAGGAAGGATCCAAAATTCACAAGCTTTCCTGGGGAACAAGGTTTTCGGGCCAAATCCCCGTTAACGAGCCGAGCCTCTCAACCTTGGTTGAAACTACATCGGTGCCGGGAAGATCCGGGCTCTTGAATTCTTGAAAAAAACTCCGTGGTTGTATCTTCTTATTCCAATTAAATCATAGATTTATGCATGTTTTGGTGGAAGTTAAATATTGCATACTGCGCGCTTTTCTAGCTCTTCTTAACAAATTCTATAACTGGCTATTGAGTTGGTTAATACATCAACTACAACACTAGAAAACTCGTTCATCAGTAACAAGAACGTCATATAAAAATAAAATTATAAATCATGTAAGCTGTTTGATATTTCGTGAAGCTATCATTTACTAGAATACGCTCTTAAATAATTTGCAAATCACAAATAAAAAGACATTTTACAGAAGCCCAATTCGGTAATTTCCTGAATAAACGACGGGATCCGGGATTTGGGTGGGATCCCGCACACCTCTGGTTCGAATCTAGTTTGTGTTGGTTTCATTTAATTCCCGGATATCCTGGTTGTTCTAAGCATCGATATGAGATTGTAGGCCTCTAATTCACTGAAATTACATTTGTTGAAATTTGATACAATTGTGGACAAATGAACATTTAAGGAGAAAATGAGGGTCCTCAGCAGAATTAAAATATCATAGTTAACAAAAGCCATCTTGTTTTTTTTTTGTATTTGTAGGCGAACGGCGGTATGAGCTTTCCGCCCAGAGTGTTCGAACCAATGTTTTCGCCCAGCACATTCTTTGATACCCTTTGGATATAACTCACAAGAATAATCTGTGCTTTTTTAATACTTAAAAAAGCACTCAATTTTTAGAAACATAAATAATGAACAGGTTGGAAAACCCGTAAACTCTATCATATTACTATGATTTCCCTCTCGGAAATTTGTTTTCGACGGACAAACAAACACCAATTTTAAATTCTGCGCCCGCTAGGCAAGGCCTTGGCAAACCATCCAAGTAACCAGGTAACCAGGGTTACCCGAGTGGTCCAAGTAACCAGGGTAAATTTTTTTATATGTTTTTTTTAATATCAGCGGTGTTCCTACGGGTGTCCTGAGTTGCACAGTATGTATCCAGATGATTCGTTCTTCTGCGGCTCCAGAATAGCTACATGAAGCTTTCGTAGCCATTTCCCCTAGCAAATCGCCAATAACTGATGTTTTTTACATGTAGATATTGTGGAGCCGCGGATGAACGGATCATCCGGAAAGATATACAATGCACCTCAGGAGACCAATAGGTACCCAACGATACACCGCTGATATTACAAAAAAAAATTTGACCCTGGTTACTTGGACCACTGGGGGTACACTGGTTGCCTGGTTACTTGGACTGTTGGCCAAGGACTTCGGCCAGGTCGGCAAATTCAATACTAAGCTACATCCTGGGCGGTTTGTACGCGTTATTCTAAAAGTATTGAAAAATGTGCTGACACAAAACCCTGCGGCGGAAATGTTGGGGCGGAAAGCTCGCAACACCAAACGACCCAACTACTTTAATTCCATTCAGGCGAATGTAACTGAATGCCTCAGAAGTACCTACATATTGAAGCGACTGAATTTTGTATCACATTATGCGTCAACTAGTGGAGCAAAAACTCATAATTAAACAGCAAAGTGTTCATCTATTAGCCATTTAAGGAAGCCACAAGCAGCGTATGACATTTCAAAACAATAGCTTAGAAGAATAATAGCGCCTTTAATATCTGCAATGACATTTTTTCAACTGACTGCTATACTCAGACTGCACAGTCTTTGTAACCACGAGAATAAAACACCATTCATACTTCTATAATCTATAAAACATAAGGGATGCAAAGACCCAACTTATGAAGTTGATACAGGTAAATGAAAACCGATATATCACTTATTCTGTAACATCCCGGTCATGCCACTACGAGTTGCATTAACAAAATATAGTTAAATTCGATGGGCCAAAGTTGTATTCACGAGTCACCGAATGGCAACGAGGAAACCCAGGAAAAACCCCTGTGTACCACTACTGTTTCGAACTCCTATACTGATATATTCAGCTAAAAATAAGATTGGTTTATAATATATGGAGAAGTAAAAGCTTTAATTCCAGTCAAATGATTAATAACATTTTTGTTTCAAATATTACTTGAAATATTCGGATAACGCTAAATACGTGAAACATGTCATCTTCAGAGTTAGTGCAGTAAGAATACACAATAATCCTGAAATCCTGGATTATTGAGTATTCCTACTCCCTGCTCACTTTTGCAAAGGATAGGCGCGAGCAATGAATCGCCTGATTCAATACAACTCCGCGCACAAACAAACGACCAGCCGAAAAAACACTGCTCCTGCGATGTTGTGTCGTTGGAGGGACACACTCTATCGTATTTACTTAAAGATGAATAAATAAATCTTGAAAATAAGGCAAAAATGTAACGTTAAAGTGATATAACCCGAGGAGTCGGGTCCTGAGCAGAAAAAGGAGGCCTGCGCCTGCGCATTGTACGCATGGTATGGCCAGAACATGAATGCGTTCCGCTGTGATTTAAAACAAAATCAAGTTAATGTTCGTCTGTTGTACTTTTTAGTTAAACGTTTTATTTGTTTTCGGATGATTAGACTTTATTTTTCTAGGTAAACATCTTGTTTGAGAATGGGAAAAGTTTTTAGTTCTCTGCGGCTCAAGGTATGTTTTCCAGCTCTGTGTTTTAGTTCCCAGATTTTTTTCCGAGGGATCGGCTCGTAATCAACGCTATGTTGTTGTGACATTTTCGCTTCACATCACTGTTTACGATACTATTCACCGATGCTGAAACCCACTTTTGAGTATATATTGTTTTCGGAAGAACTATTATCTATACAATTTACTTATTCCGTAGAATAACAGCCTAGCATGCTATGCATATTAATCATTTCAGAGTCATCGATGTTCTAATGCAGCGGATTATTTTGGTGATCAAGATGACTCCATCATTGTCAAACTTGGCGAAAATGATCGAATTCTAAATGCAGTATGTTACTTCTCTGTCTCTTGTAATATATTCATAATTTAGTACACAATCCTGGGGGCCTGGCAAAAAGGTCGCGGTTATGTTCCTATTCCCGGCTGCAGTATATTAGCGCGTGGAAAGGATTTGTTAGGAAATCAGTGAGAACCTCTTTAAATTCATAAATTAAAATGTATTTCAGCCTAGAGAAAAAACGATGTCTTTGTGTGACGGGAAACTATCAAGAGTATGGTCGTGGCGTTGCAAGCAACTTTTATAAATTAGGTATGAAGCTTTTTTGTTGAATTAATACACATGAGTTTAGACGACACAAAACGAGAAAGGATAATCAGTAGGTTCTAATACGGATATGTTGTAAGAAGATAATTTAGTGGAGTTGGTGAATGATCAGAGGAAGACTCGCAAACTACTAGACACTGAGCGTAGTATGCAGCAGAAGGTTTATAGTTTTTGCTCATTTGTACCAAGCCATTCTGTTTGGTCGACGCATCACAGAGTATGACAAACCAAGCCGTTGCTGTCATCAAGGGAGATCGCGGAGTAAGGGGAATTATTTCATTCTATCAAGTATGTTTTTTCTTATATCTCATCATTAGAATTGTTTTGCAGCCTCTGGCGAGGGACGACTGTGTCATTTTCGGTGAGATCCGTGGTCTAGTAAAAGGATCACATGGATTGAATATTCATCACATTGGAGATTCTACCAATGGATGTATGTCTGCCGGACCACACTTCAATCCGTTCGGCAAGAAGCACGGTGGACCTGGGGTTTGTTTATTATTCATAATCGGTTTTACAATTTATTTAAATTTAGGATGAAAATCGCCATGTCGGGGATCTTGGAAACGTGAAGTCTGGTGACGATGGAGTTGCTCGTGTTTCGCTTACAGACAAGTTTATTTCCATACACGGAGCTACTAATATTCTTGGTCTTCATGTCTCCTGCTGTGAAAACGCTGATGACTTGGGTAAGTGGTTTTCCGTTTCAAATGGGGTGCCTATTAAAGTCATGTTTTATTATCTCTTTAGGCAAAGGATCTGGAGACAAGAAGAAAGAATCTCAGCGAACTGGAAACTGTGGAGCCTCTGTCGCCTCGGGAGAGGTCGTAATTGGCCGCAAAATGGGCAGAAGTATGTCCTCTTAGGAATGTGGTTGTGTTTTGTTTTTTTGTCATTTGTGTGTATTTAATAAACTGTATCAGAATTTACTTTGTTTGTTTTATTTATCTATTAGCCTTGTGCGGGCTGTGTGTTATTCATTACTTTTCAAAGTTGGTTGAAACATTCTAGATTGGGGTAGCTGTTTTCTATTGGTTGATAGTATCTCTGCGACTGCTCTCGTTCTCTGAACGTATGTTCATGTACTTGTGTGCTACAAAGTCGTGTGTTATTTGGGAGAAAGTAAATATGGGTCATACATTCTACATTTCACTGTCTATAAGGTTGCTTTTTGTTCCTATTAATATATATCGTATCAGCTTCTGAACTGTCGCAATATCATTGCAACCGTGGGCTCTTTTGAAGACTACCAGCTGCCATCTGTTCGGAAGATAGTGATTCCCATTTTAGAAGATTCATTCAAACTATTTAGCTATTTCAACATCGTTGCTGATTGTTGTCAATTGGGTGATAACATTATGTTCAGAGCTTTCCCGAACTACATCGTAATTGTTCCCAATAGACGTTTTGTCTCGATATTTAATTCTACTTTACAGTGATATGCTTACTAGCAGTTTCGATAATCATCATAGTGACCAGCACGGCGCATTCATGGCTGATTGCTCGAGTCCAAGCTTTCAGATTATGTTGCATCATTTACAGGACTACATTTGTTATTATCACCGTCGAATACTTTGTGTGAAAATTGGAGGTTTAGTTTTCTTGTTGCTAGTTGCTTTCATTTCAAATTCATCGTTCTTTTTGAATGGAGCGATTCGCAGCAATTTGAAAAATACTCAGAGAATGTTTTGCCCAGCTTTCATTCTTCTAATGGCGATGTAAATGTAATATTGAATTAAGTGTTTAAAATTGGTCATTAGAATGGAAGCTCACTCTGATGTGTCCTTTTTACACATTTTCTCTTCTACTAAACGTGTCACTCAGCAAAATGGTAACTACTATGAATATTCAAGGATATCTTGTTCACGCAATAACTCGGGAGCGGTTATATTCGTTTCTTAGCCTACCTAATTGTTGTAACTAATACAACTGCGCTGATGTATATTACTGGACTTCGAGTTTAAAAGTGGGCCCGGCTCCGGACTGCCCTAATGGATCGTAAGATCCAGCAAGCGGCCAGTTGTTGCCTTCTTGAAATAATATTTATATCCCTTAATGCTCAAACTCCATTTCCAGTGTTCATTAATGCTGATTTCACTTACGATGTTCTTTCCCTCGTTTTTATCGATCGGTATCTATTGTAGCTATCTTCAGTGGTTCCAGTAGATCGTTTTTCATTCCTCATTCACTCTTTTCGCCTACCTTCTTTCTCATTGTAATTAATCACAGTTCTCAGTTCTGACTATCATCAGCCGACCTCCTCTCTCTCTTGTTCTGTAAAAGAGACATAAAGACAGACTCATCAGAAACTGTCATCTAGTGACTCGCTATTCGCACAAACTGTCTCTGGCTAACGCGCCCTATTCTAATTCCTTCACCGGCGATTGCAATTGTCTTGGACATTCTGGAATCTACGCTAGCCCCATCTGCATGACTTCATCCGTCTACGTTGGAGATTCAGTTACAGATTTCTTCGGTTAGGTTATAATAATATAATAATAATAATTTATTCGTTAAACTGTGTTAAAGGTTGTATTAAGGAAAGAATCAAACTGTGAATAGTGTAGATAACCGTGATTGATTTCGACTGAAAAGAGTGACGTAGCCATTGTATACCGCCCGCGACAGATTAGCTGATGCGTTATGGAAATTTCGATATGGCTCGATATGCAGTCTTACTTTTGTTTTATAACGTTCTGTTTTATCTGTTAATATCAAGCTGCAATCTGTCCCATTTTTGTAAATGACTATATAAATCATTTCCAAGCTGAACTTTCAAAGGATCAGTTTTAGTCAACAGCAGTTAGGATCTTGAGGAAATTCGTTGTGTATCATTAATATCCCCCAACTATTTTAGCACATATACTAATCAAGCTAGTGTATCAAATATGTATACCTTTCGTTACTTTGATATTATAATATTTAAGCTTCCTATTAAGTTTTCAAATACAGTAATTTAGGATCAGGTACCGCTTCCCGGCGTCCATCTTACATAATAACATCAATGGCTACAGCTGATACCATAAGCGCCGCTGGAGTGTTGAGAGAAAGAAAGTATGGACCCCGCAGCGATGCCCTTCAGGTTAGGAAAGAAAGAAACATAAAGAGATGATTCATTGATTTGCGATATCACATGGTTTTACCATAAATATGGTTTGACCATTGATTCGATTTGAGACAGCTTAGCCAAACGTAGTCTAGGTACTACCGATACTTACCGATACACTTGAACTCAGTTTTGTGGATCTGGTTTTGGATGTGAATTGCTACCAAACGATAAACCATTGCACCGGGCTTTATTCAGAAAAACCCAATTATTCCTAGTAATCTATGTAAAAAATCGCATAATTTGAATCTGTGCATTCAGATTGCTACCGTAAACCTACCTAAAACTAATCTTTCAGAGGCTCTCATCGTTGCTAAACTTTACAACAAATGTCTAAAAATAACGTCCCAGGTGATCCCGGATGCTGATCTCAGCGGCAAGACAATGCTCATTACTGGAACTACAGCCGGAATAGGAGTCGAAACAGCCAGAGTACTGGCAACTAGAGGAGCTCATATTGTTATGGCAAATATGAATTTAGTATTGAGCGAGGAAGTTAAGAAGAGCATTCTGGAGGATAAGGTAAGTTACCTGAAGAGAAAAAAGCTTAAGTGAATGGTCTAAATTTCATAAGTTGTCTTTTTGCGTAACAGTTCAGATTACTTAATGTTTCATTCAAACATAGGATAAATAATTTAAGCAGGAATTTGAAACATAGTTCATGGCTACCCGAAAACTTGATTTATCACAGAATATAACTCTTGCTTTCAGCCTGAAGCCAAGATTGATCTGATACCTTGTGACTTGAGTTCTCTACAGTCCGTTCAGGCAGCGGCAAAGGATTTCAAAGATAAGCACTGGTGAGCAAATTGCAACATCATATTTTCTAAAGACCGAGGGTTTGGAAAGCCCCGTTTCCACCCCTATGTCTGCTAATGGCGTTTTCGTTCATTCAAGTAGCTTTTTAGATAGATACATGTATTTGTTTATTCATATAACAAATAATTTGAAGGCCACTCCATGCTCTTATTCTGAACGCTGGAGTGTTCACCCCTGAACAGAAATCAACCATAGACGGACTGGAATCTCATCATGGAATCAACCACGTCGCCCATCAGTACCTCATCCGAGAGCTGTTACCAGTTCTCAGACAGACAGAAGGATCCAGAATTGTACTGGTCTCTTCTGAATCTCATAGGCATACAGGGGTAAGATTAACTTCACATTTTGGTTTGGATTATTTCATGAAAGAGCATAGGTTATTCCGGAAAGTCATAGAAATATTCTTTTCCAGTTTTTTTTTCAATTGTTAAAAAAACGGTTAATAAAACCTCCGAGCTAAACAATAATAGTTGAGGGGTACCAAAAGTTTGCAAATCTGGTTTAAATGGACTCTAGATAATGCCATCTCATTAACTATAAGAAATTAATCATATTCGATGAATTCCATTAGTAGTGCTATCTGTATGAAACTGACTAACATTTCAAACTAAAAAAAGCTCTATTACATTTTTAGCTCAGTGAAAGTATGCCTACTGAAGCAAAGCTCCTGAAACTCTGCCCGGAAGTAACAAATGACGAGTTTGGATACAGGTGAGTGTCTCAAAAACATATTGTAGTATTTTAGTTTGTTTGGATAAAGTAACTGAGCATCTAAACAGTATTATTCATCCAGAAAAAAGAAAAATGAAGTTTACTCTGTATTATATTCCTTTTAGACTCTACGCTCTTTCCAAAATGTGTAATGTTCTAACGGCAATGAAATTGCACCGCGACAAATACAAAAATGGAGTAGCCATATATGTTCTGCATCCAGGAAGCATGATTGCAACCAGTAAGTTTGTCTGGATAACAAAACTAGTCAACATTTTGGGATTTCAATTTGTATCTAGTTTTCCATGTGAGAATGAGCCATGTAATCTTGTTTTACAACTTTTCGGCCGCCTTGATAATTTCAAATTGTTTTAAAATAAACAATCCAGGGGGGGGGGGGGCTGCCGGATTCGCATCATTAGTGACAAGTAAAGCCAAATAAGCTTGCATCGCAAAAGAATGTCTGTAAACAACAAGTACAGTTTAAAGCAAGACTACTTGGCTCATTTCCCAGAGAATGCTAAGTAGACGTTCAAAGATATCTTTCGGCGAAAGGAATCAAGAAACTCGAACACTTAGCCACCCCAGTCCCACTAGCATGAAAACACTAGACCCCTGCCGACCACTTACAATAACTTTCCAGATATCTCACGCTCATGGGCGCTAGCAAAGTTCTTCAACTTCTTGGCTAAACCGTTCACAAAGAGTGTCTCACAAGGAGCAGCAACTACCGCATACTGCGCCGGATCACCCGAAGTTGAACAGGTAGCTGCTTTTGTGATAAAGAATAGTTAGTGAAAACACTCCGAGCTTTAAGTGATTAGAGATTATGAATAAGTCTCTCACTTTGACATATATTTAGATTGAAACCTTGCAAACTGAGGTTTGCTAAAGATTATGTTTTTGTCCTATTTAGTAAGTTATTTCCAGATAAGTGGTAAATACTGGGTCTCCTGCTGGGACGACGAGAAGACTCTTCACAAGGAAATTGCACATGATGAAGCATTACAGGTAGAGTGGAGTAAATATACATAACTTATAGAAGAAGTTTTAGAGAATTAGAAAATCTAAACAAATAACTATCTTCAAATTGTTTCACAGTTCCAATCCTAGGAAATTATTATCGATTCTTTTTGAAACTCACGACTAAAACGCAATAGCTAGAAAAACTTCCAGAAAGGGTCTTCTCTTATGCAGAAAATTCAAACTTGGTTTACGAAACGGTTAATATAATTTTCAATTCCAGGACGCTCTATGGCAAAGAACCGATGATCTCTTGGACCAGTTCGAAGCCAAAAGACAACCCATCACTTCCGTGGCCGAATAATCAGATTTATTCTCAAAATTGTGATCTTTTGTTATTGATATCAGTTACAATGATAACATATCCTAATAAAGTGTTGTATTGTTTTGTTTGGATTACTAACTTTTTGATTAACTTTGCTTGTTCAACAAAAGATCAGACTTTTTTTTACTGCTCGTCTAGGTTACGTGTGTTCAATTTAGCTTGCCTCGGATCAGGGCTCCGCACGGCCGGCAGCGGCCGGCCGGAATGTACTTAAAGTGCAAGGCGGGAAATTCAAATAGGTACTTTTGAAGGAAATTAATTATGAAAATTTATAAAAATAATGAATTTATAATCATATTTAGTTTAATTTCGTGTATTCAACATCACACAGCTATATATAACTCTATAAGGTTTTGTGAAATTGAAAATTCCTCAGTTACAGTACGGCCGAGCCTGAATCCACATTCTCTAAAGTACATTCCGGCCGAGGCCGGCCGTCCATTTGCGGAGCCCTGCCTCGGATACAAGTTCATCTTTTTTTAAATAAGCGTAGGGCACTCTCTACTTTGTGATAGTTTGATTTAATTTGGTACACATTGGTGCGCACGAATTCTGTTTGCCTCCTAACTCTGTAGAAACCATGTGATGAAAGAATAACGTTTGGATAGACTCTAGGTTGCCTTGCTCACTATCCGTTGTGTTCTTGTACAGAAACATGTTGTCTGTATAATAAATATGTATCATATTTTCTTTAGGTTGATTGTTTTCTCTCTATTACTTAAACATTATTACCTTTGAATGGCCATACATCTTTGTGAACTTTTTTATAAGTGCTTTATCTACTTGTATAGCTCATGTTACAGTAGCTGTTGATTCTTCGGGGCAGGGTTTTGGTTATTCATTACGGAATATTCTGAGCAGAGACACTATCTGTTTTGAGTTTTCGGGTCCGGAAAACATTGGATGATATACTGCATCGTCACGCATTCAAAGACCTCTGCTCTAACCAATCGGCAAAAACGCCCTGAGAATATATGTCTATTCAAATGGTCTCTACCAGGTGCCTAAAGTTTATTCGAAAAAAAATCCATACGAATCATTCAGCTATTTCATCATCTTTGCTCGTGATGAATTCTCTTATCACCTCTGTTTAGAGCTATCGAGAATTGTTTCGTGATTGTTTCCAATCAAATATCTTTCTAGAGTTCCCGATCTAGTTTATAATGTTCCAAGATTCCGGCAACAACCGCAGTTCAATGCCAATTTTGAAGAGGGCCCTTATTATTAGTGTTCCCAGTACCACTGGTAACATCACTCCTTGCATTTTTATCGGTATTTCAACAAAATAGATTGATAAATTTTGTGATATTGAGTATTTTTCCCTGTCTATATATCTTTTTACTATTTAACGCACTCACGATTCTATTCGGATTTAGTTTTATTTATGTTATTTAAGCTTAATTACCGATTACAAGCGTAGGCCTTAAATAATAACATCAATGGCTCATCCGAGAAAGAGAAATTATGGGCCCAGCAGCCCTCCGACCGGTCAAAATTTCGGACCTCGGCCCGGCCCGGCCCGGCCCGCACCGAAATCAATGTTTGCCAAAATCAGTGTCACACTTTATACTGTTGCACAAATTTATCATTGTCAGCATATAATGGCTACATAATAGAATAATTGTTAGAAAAAACACTAATTTGTTAAATATTTTTTTAAAATTTGAAAAAATGTGGAAAATTTCCAAAAAAATTGGTACTGCGGAAAATGTTTGGACCTCCGGCCCGGCCGGGCCGGGCCGGGGGGTCTGGAGGAAGAGACATATGTATATATGATTTACGATAAACTTAAAAGGTTTTTTGGGTTTTGTTAAGAAACTTATAATAAAGGAAAGCTTTATTCAAAGACTGCCGGTACTCTTAATCATGTTACAAGGAGTAGATGGTTTGACAATCCAGTGTAATCAGGGTTGCCAATCTGGCTTGGCCTTTGATTTCGCGTTTTGCTCAGGCCAGGCCAGACCCTGAGTGCAATAAGCATAACAAAGCAAATTCAGGGATCGTATTACACCTACTTCTTATTGATTGAAGTTCCTATTATAGTATTTTAAATTAATTTTGGAATTACATTGTTGAGTTTGAAAACTGAGACTTGTGAGCACTTTGCAGGTTCTTCCCCATGCTGATCTCAGCGGCAAGACGATGCTCATTACTGGAACTACAGCCGGAATAGGAGTCGAAACCGCCAGAGCACTAGCAATTAGAGGAGCTCACATAGTAATGGCCAACAGAAATTTGTTACTGAGCGAGGAAGTTAAGAAGAGCATCCTGGAAGATGAGGTATGTTGTTTTTAATCATTCAACAGTGGACATTGATGTTGCAACTAAGAAATTGGTCGCAAAGGTTCAAAGTGAATGTCGCTCAAGTTTGTACCTTATTGTGTTAAAACATTTGACAAATACCTAAATAAAGCAGCAGCTAAGAACTTCAAGGAAAAACATTGGTGAGTAAATACATCACTATTAAAGAGTTAATTCGAATTTATTGAAACTCCTACATTGCTATCTGTTTCGTTATAACCTCGTTATTCTGTCTTACTTTTGAAACTACAGATCAAGGTTATTCGGAACACCTGATTGTATTTCCGGAACTCCGGAATTCGGAACAGAAGTTCCGGACAACCATGCTACAGATACGTTTAAGACCACTCCATGATGTTATTCTGAACGCTGGAGTCTTCACCCGAGAACAGAAATCAACCATAGACGGACTGCAATCTCACCATGGAATCAACCATGTCACCCATCAGTACCTCATCCGAGAGCTGTTACCGGTTCTCAGACAGACCGAAGGATCCAGAATTGTACTGGTCTCATCCGAATCTCATAGACATACAGGGGTGAGATTAGCTTAAAAACGGTTCAATATAATCTACGACCTATAAAACAAGAGTGGGAAGTGAATGTCTGCAAAGTTTATATCTCATATATCAATAGGTGAATCAAATTGATTAACTGAAATAAAATAATCAATTCTATGACGAATATTAAATTCTAGCTCAGTGAAAGTATGCCTACGTTGTTCAAGTTGAGCCGGTCGGGACCATCAAACTTTAACCATTTCCCACTAAAAAAATTATCTTGAAATGTTCAAAATATTCACGTGGGCTTCAAGTAACGTGGCCAAGACCCAACATTCTGACCACGGGACCGTCGGGCCTCTTTCTCACCGACACTTGTAAGGAGAAAACACTTTCCACATGCCTCTTCACAAAAGATGCTAAATAAAAACTCCTCTATTTCCAGCAGTTTTGAATCTTTGGTTCATCAGACTCCATCCTGTCCTCAATGCGACGATTTGCTCGCAATTTTGGCAAAATTACAATTAGAATTAAGTGAAATAAAGAGAGAGAGGTGTGTTTGTATATTAGAGTTCTTGTGGACCAAAATCATTTAAAGTAATATTCTTCCAGTCTATTTTAATTTGCAGCTCGAACGTTTGTGTGACACTGCGACTAATCAGAAAGATTTAGCTGAGGTACGTTACATCGGGGCATGTGAATTAGAAAGTACCAGACCCAACAGGTAAAAGGAACGGGATTGAGGGAATGAATTTTTTGCAAAACGATCCAGCAATACGTAGTGAAGCAGAGATACTCCGTCGTAGAAATGCTCAGTAAGATCTCTATATGTTGTGGTTTTTTAGGAGGCGCGACTTGATTTTGAAGACAACATCAGTAAATGTCTTCAAAACATTTTAATATTTATAAAACATGACACTGATAGGAATTCTGCAATGAAAAGACCCAAGCTTTTCGGACGACGGGCAAAACTGCGCCGGGTTCTAGCCGAGAGGGCTCGCCCGAATGGTAGGTCCTGTTTTCGGGGCGAAGCCATGTCTGCTGCTAAATATGAACAGAGTCCTTTAACGGAGAATTACATATCTCAAATAATCTCAATGGATGTGCATAGATCGCTTGAATGGCTTGAAGAACATAATAAGCAGCTAAATACAAAGGAGTACGCAGATGGGGAAGCCAAAGTCACGGTATTGGTTTGTTGCGAATGAATCAACTGGACATATTTTATTTTACAGAGAATCTTTGCAATAATGAAAAAATTCGACAATAATGATACAATTGTAGATGAGGGATGTTACCTATTAAACCGCATGACCGGTAAGGATATTTTGAATATTTCTAGGATTTTACTCGCTTAGCACACTCTGAATTTGCTGTTCACTGCATATCAAGCACTTCCGGAGCAATTAAACGGCTCATGAAAAAAGTAACAAAGGATTTACGTGAAGGGTAAGCCGCGGGGGTGGGCGGAATTCCGTTTCACATTTCCGTCAGAAATATTTTATTCCGTGTTTTGTTAAAAATTGTCATTCCACTCATCGCTGGTGAGCAAACTAACCAATTTTATCTATCAGCACAAAAAAGACACTAACCTTGTCACATCTGATCATCATCTGACCAAACGTCACTTTTTTGACACCTGCCATCAAACCTACGATCAGAGCGCCACTGTGTTGGCAGGCGCGTTAAATTTTGCCTTGGAATTGCATCGAAACGATTTGATTTGTAAGGAAAATGAACAAAATTTAATGCACTCGCGCCTCGCTAGCACAGTGGCGCTCGGACCGTAGGTTTGAAGACATACCATATACAGAAAAGTATATAAATCATAGATAATTGCAGCACTTAGCCAGTTGAAGGCTTGGTTTCGTGTAACTAATTTAATTCTGAGTTGAAATTTTCGGTTTACGTTGAACGTTGCAATTATTAAACTTTTATTCTACTATGTTACACATATTACAGACGGACTCGCCCCACCATATGCCATGTTCTATTACGTATCTCTGAATGTAGCGATACTGGGAAACTTTTATTAAAATCCGAATGCCTACCTGTCTTCCTGTTAGTTTAAAAAACTGTTTGTATGGAAAATACAT
This sequence comes from Phasmarhabditis papillosa, assembly GCA_034691345.1. Taxonomy (NCBI): domain Eukaryota; kingdom Metazoa; phylum Nematoda; class Chromadorea; order Rhabditida; family Rhabditidae; genus Pellioditis; species Pellioditis papillosa. The sequence goes on from JAQGAV010000316.1 coordinate 34,069, forward strand.
TACTTTTTAGAGAAGCTTTGGGAGAAGTGTGTTCCCCCATCTACGATAGCTCGTTTTTAATACTTGTTCATCTTCTCGATTTTCCCAAAGAATGTTTTCCAAAAGACATATCGAAAGAATCAATAGAGACTACAATATTATCGGTGAGTTACAGTAAACAACAAACTTAGGCGTAATAGAATACCTGTAGAGAGATAGGGGGGACCTAAACAAGACCATCTTGTCTTCCGTGTAATTTTAACGACACTAGTGTCATTCTGAGCAACCGATGCTGTTTTTGAAAGTGATCAACTGGAAAATAAACTTCTCCCTTTCAGAGTTTGGAAGAAATTTCAAAAAGCCCGCATACTTTTAATGTTTCTGGAAATTATTCGTGGTATTTGGATAGAATTGTTTCTGGAACAAAAACACAACGATATTGTTGTGCCTATGCGGCCGCCTATTCAATTCCATGGGGCGAAGACTATAGAGCTGCTGGAGCCCGGCCTCTTCTTAAAAGAGCCCTATCTGATCCAAATATTGATCCGTTTGTTAGAGAGATTGCTGATAAAGCATATAATGATGGCATGTTTTGCAAAAAAATAACACATAGTAAACTTTTCACATATGATAGATTCAACTGATATCTAGCAAATTAAACATCATGTATACATTTCTATCATTTCAATAAACATACTATGTATATCTTTAGTGGGAGCAGAGAAAATGGGAGTCACAAAGTTATTATTGTAGTTTCTTTTCTGAAAAAATGTTCCTCATCTTATTTTGAAGACTATCATACTATGAACATTTAGTGCATTCCGTGATAAAAATTTCAATATTTCCTGCTGCGGGTACACGAGCAATGATGACCGGCAATCCCAACATAGACGTTAGTCTCACATATGTTTATATTGCCTGCTTGTAAAGTTGACCTAACAGAGCAGCTGCTATAGCCGAGAGGGTCCTTTCAAATCAATCAATAATAGACGCGAAATGTCACAGGCAAAGGGTAAAGTTAAATTAACTGACAATATACCATTAATGTCCAACTAGTTTACTCTGTGTTAGTTTTAATTGAATTATGAATTGTACATTGACTTTAAAGCCACAAAGTCAAATAGAAAACTTGTTTATCGGTTAATTCTACAATAATTTAATATATTACTAAAACCTTTAATATTGAGAACAATTCTTGATATATTTTGTAATATAATTCAACTTTACTTTTATATTCTAGCATGGATGACCGGGATTCAACCTCATCCATCTCTTCCGATGAATATAATAGCGAAGAACCAGAATATGACCTGACAGACAGAATTAAAATTAAATCTCACAGAAAGAAGAGCTTTCTGGAACATCACATTGATCATTCTCCCTCAGGAAGATACGCAGTAATAGTTGGATATAAATCCTATGTTGGTTTGAAAATAAATTTAAAAAAACAAAAAAGCTTTCTTATCAAGATGCATACTGTAAAAACTAGATAACGTTATACATTTTGATTCTTGTATTTAAAAAAAGTTAGAACACCTAACTTCAGTAAGGCATAAAAGTATCTTTATCTCTGATTTTTATTCTTCTTAGAAAGTTATGAAACGTGAGATTATGATTTTACATTCGTCTACTTCTTTTGTAACATTTCAGGAGTATCGTACTTGTGCTCTCATAGTGGATCTTGTTCAACGGAAGATTGTGCACTCAATTAAGACAAAATATTGTGTAAGTTATAATAATAATTTATTTATTTCCAGTATCGCTTTTTTTCATGAGATAGGTAATGCTTCAGCGCTGGGCAATCATTTTCTTCCATAGTTCATGTTCATTTCTTGCGATTCTGCTCCATGTCACACCGGATCGAGCCACTGTTTCTGCTGCTTTCAGGAAATCGTCGCTCCATTTGGTGTATTGTTTTCCGCGTCTTCTTTTCCTTTCAATAGGGTACCATTCAACAATTGTTTAGTCCACTTGCAAGCGGGATTGTTCATCAGTGTGGCTGCGTATTTGAATTTTCGCTTCCTTGCTTCGATGAAAATGTCTTTTATCCCCGTTCTTGCTCGTATTATTTGGTGAGGGATCTTGTGTAGTATAGTTATATCTTTGTACAGTTCGCAGTTTATTCCTCTGGTTCTGAGTAGTTGACCAAGCCTCGCATCCGTATAGCATTGCAGGAAGAACCGTCATGTTAAACACTTTTCTTCTTAGTTTCATTTTGATGTTGCTTTTTGTAAGGAAGTTCCGATGTCGGTTGAAGGCACACCACCCTGATTGAATTCTGCGGGTAATTTCTTTTCCGTTGTCATCTACAAAACTTAGTGAGCATCCCAAATAGACAAATCGATCTACGTACTCCAGCTTGTGTCCATCCAATAGAACAGGTTTTTTTGCCAAAGTTGGTCATCATTACTGTCTTCTTTTCGTTGATTTCGAGACCCACAGTTTTTGCTGATTCTTGAAGTTCATTGAGTGATTTCTAAACTTCATCTGCGGTTTTTCCGAATAGAACAATGTCATCGGCATAGCGAAGATGTGATAAATTGTTTCCGTTGATTGGTATTCCTCGGTGTTCCCATTCACATTTTCGGAAGGCACTTTCCAAGACGGCATTGAATAATATAGGTGAAAGAGGACATCCCTGTCTAACCCCGCGTTCTATCTGAATTTGTGCTAAGTCATTTGGTAGTCTGATTGAAGTTGTAGATGTACCATACATTGCTTGTAACAGTTTGATGTAGTAGAGGTTGACTGACTGCTTGTTCAATGTATC
>JAQGAV010000317.1:0-36794 GCA_034691345.1 Phasmarhabditis papillosa
ATAGCTATTGTTATCAATTCGTATATATATAATAAATATTATACTTCAATAAATCTCGTATAATATAGCATTATTAGAAATGTAATTGCTATTTTTCGTACAAGTTCTCCCAAACATCTGGAAGTAAAGCTCACATTTTGGTTAATTTGTATGCCCAGAAAGAGCCGGACAGTCCTGTGCCTAGGCAAAATTGGGGATTCATGTTACTTAGATTTATAAAATAATGGAATTTTAGAATCCCGCTTTTTAGGTATCTACGCGTGCTGCCCCACCGCCACCATCTCGCCCACCACCACTTCGTCTAAAGAGTCCCATCACTCCAAGTTTGTCATCGGGGAGTTCCACTTTTCCCAATTCGCCTCCAGATATCGTGGCTCCATCACCACCAGTCCCACCTCGACCACCATTATGTTAGTTCATTACATCTGGTGTTTAACATGACTGTGTTTCAGTTGCCCCTTGTGTAATTTCGCCGTCATCCCCAAATGAGGAATTACATCCTGGCAATCAGTTATTGAACCAAGTGATCCCCTTGTTAAACGAGAGCAAGTTAGTGACTAATAGCGTAATGTTCTTACCGTTTTCATAGGGAAATCAGTGTCGATGAGGCCATCGAGAATTCACTGTATATGAAACTCGCTGATTTTCGAACAGTTTCAACCATATCCGAACCGCACGATACTCCTTCACACAATAGACAGCGCAAATGGTTCGTTTTGCATTTTAGTAAAAGACAGCGATAATTTTTATTTGAATAATAATAATAATAATTTTGAGAAGTCAAGATAAGTATAAGTAAATTTAACATTGTTTTAAAGTTTGCATAGTGGATACTTTAGCTCGGAGCAGAATACATGGTCTTCCTGCACTTCCCCATTGTACGAGAATGAGAGCCCTCGTGAACTACAACATGTTTGCATGCGAGGTTTTGAAATAAATTTTTTTTCAAATGTTGTCTGTTTTAGATACGAGTCGACATTCTCTGGATAAACCACTTCCAAGTCTTCCTAGTGTCTCTACTGTTTTTCGTACTTCTGTGGATAACTCGTACACACCGCCACCGAAGAGGTTTGTATCAATGTTGATTCTTGCATTTTTTTAATTGAAGGGGTGAATTTTCACAAACAGCGAGAAGCAGCAATTTGGATCCGCTGGAAGTTCACGAAATCAAATACCCGTCTTTATCTCTTGGCGATATTACTCTTGACATCGATGACGATCCCATTGATATAGGTATAGTTTTTTCAAGTTATCTGGTTTCGATTTATGTACGACTTACTATATAGTTCATTGACAGTATTTTTACTATATGTTGAACTCATCCGTTCATATATAGTGTATCGAACAACCCGAATATTGATTATCACAATTATTATGCTCAAATTTTTTTATTAAGCTATTAACAAGTGATTTATTTGTTTGATATCTACAGTTAATGTTATTTCTCAGCTTCTACTCCGTCCCCCGACGATACCGCCAGCGGAACATCTGTGTCCTACTTTGGCTACGTTTCCATTCACGCCGGTAAGAAAGAGAGAAAACACACCCATGCTCGCCTGAAGAATCTCCATCTATCGTTTCATGAAGATGATGAGGTAGTGGTATATTTCTGAGTAAGCTTAAATAACTAAATTTTAGTCAACGGACTATGTATGTGGACCATATCAACTATCGGGATGCCAGCTCATTGCCAGGAAAGAAGATACCCTCTCAATTCGTTTGAATGAGCATGAAAAGGAGAAACACTGCATTTTCACCGCCGAAGATTCATCAGAGACATGGATGATGTTGCTTGCTCTGGTAAGGGTTTTCAAGTTACGGTGTTGTAATCTGCTATTTTTACACCGAATTTTACCATAAATTTTAGTCTTGGTTAAATCAATATGATTTGCTTCGCTCTGGTATTACCACAAACGTCATGGTGGGAGGAAACTTTTTCCTGCGTCAAGGTAATAATTGGTATACATTAATACTTTATTATATTCTGCAGGTACGGCGGCGTCATGGCAAAGAGCAGCAGGATGCCTAGTAGATCGAACTATCCAATATATTCTTTTGGAAGTGGAGTCAGCTGATACCGTCTTTGAACTAGACATAAGAAAGGTATTTTTAAACCATTTGCTTAATAGATTGTGCACTGATTCAGATTCTTAATATTCGCGATCGAGCAGAAAAGGATCAGTGGTGTACGTTAGTGAAGAAGAAGAACCACAGGGGGCCATTTATTCTTTCACTAGATGGATGGTGGGCGCATGAATTTACATAGTAATCTCACATTTGTTATTTGCAGCTCTTTCTACATAGAATGTGAAGATGAGTTCTCGACAAATCACTGGATGGATGCAATATCGACCGTTCTTGCAGCACCTGCGATTTTCATTGATAGATATAGGCTTAATTGCGATAACGTCCCTCATGTATGTTATTTAGACCAGTGGTGGGAATATAAAGGCCGGGCCGATTTTTCTGCTAAATTCCCACCTATGGTATTTGAAAATGGCGTTTTTTAGGGATGTTAAGTTTTGCTGAATTAGGATAGTAAATCATTTGACCACTCGGACCTGGCCGAAAATTTTATGAACGGACCGGGCCCAATTTCTGACACAAATCCCCACACCTGATTCAAACAAAACTCAATTGTAATCATTTGGGGAGGTTAGGTGTCATACTTTATACCTTTGTTTTTATTGACGGCATTTCAATGTGATTGCTTACAGATTGTCGATAAATGCATCAAGTTTGTTGCTGCATATGGTATGGAAAGTGAAGGCATTTATAGAAGAAATGGAAAAATTTCAGAAGCCAAAGAAATAATCAGCAAGCTGCACGATGGTTGTCGTAAATAGAAGTTTTAAAATATTTATTTGTTTTAAGATCCTTGTGGAATTCATTTGAAGCCGGAAAATGGAGAGACTGTATATGCGGTTGCTGATGTACTGCGCCAGTTTTTCCGAAAGTTACAGGAACCATTGATTCCGCAGGACTACCACCACCTTCTCTTTGCCGCTGGTAGGTTTGTTAGTATTTTTCTCTGTCCTTCTTGTTTGGGGGAATTCATGTTCCTCGTAATAGTTACAAGATTGTTTTTTTTTTAATATATATTTAGCATCTACTATGCAGCCTGTTAAATGGACAGATCTGAAGATTGCTATGGAAAGTCTTCCGTTGGTGAATTATATGACGCTCCGAAAATTAATGGCCCATTTGAAGTGATTGTTAAAATTTAGCATTTTATTATTCTTTTACGTTTTAGGGAGGTATCGAGCCATTCTTCTGTTAACAGAGCTACGGTCGAAAATTTGGCAAAGGTACTTTATCCGAAACCATATTTTCTGTAACAGTTTACTCAGTAAGGGGTAGTAAACGTAATCTCCTCTCTTCAGATTTTTGGTGCATCGCTCTTCCACACAGATTCTGAAAATAATGATGCTGGATACAAGAATGCGTGTAACAACATCGCTGTTGTTGCTGCTTTAATATCAGGATATGACGAAGTTTTCCAGGTGTGTAACATACATTGCAAATGGTTCACAACTATTTAATTAGGTCACCACTCGAGAAGAAATAAGCCGTGACTTGTTGAAACAAGCTCAGAATAGAACGTGTCAATCCAAAGTGTCGCGTGCGGATGGTCTCCTAGTGCCGATTCATTTGTTTGAAAAGGAGAACATGCCCTTCAACTGCAAAACTGACCTCGCTTCTGAAGAAGTTTGTTGATTGCCGTTTCTGAATAATGGGATTTTGTAGGTTGTTCGGCAAGCAATTACGAGACGCGGTTTCAAAGGTCCTCTTGACGGTAGATATGCTTTATATGAGGTATGTCTCACTTAACGGAGAGAATGCAGTCCGTTCATCCAGATTGTCCGCGGTGGCTCTCTTCGAAGACGATTACCTGAATCTGAAAGACTTTCTACACCAATAATAAACCGGTTTGTCTGGGTATTTTTTATTAGATGCTTTATTGGCTGTTCAGATGGATTCCCTGGAAATGTCTAGATGGTTTTATTATGTTCGATCACGATACGTCTATTAATGAGGATGATATGGTAGGTATCCATTGACTTCTACGTATGCAATTGATTTCCCAGACCTGAATAACTAGTACTTTAACAGATTAATTATGATTTTTCATCACTCCGATGCTTTTTAGAGCTCATTCAGTGGCCGCTTGAAGTTGGCTGAACCTGGCTCAAAAAGTTTCAAATCTATGGAACTCAAAATTGAGGCTGCTACTAAGGTATTTGTTATTGATTACGTCAAAGCAAATAGCTAGTTATATATAGGTTGTTGCCATGAAGAACGAAAAATCATGGAAGGATTGGAATATGCAAGAAACCGTATGGTTTATGGGAGCAGAACAACAGAGAAAGGTTTGCTGCTCATTCATTTTTCCAACCTGTTATAATCATTTTCAGGCACCATACCCTCATAATCTAACTTTCATGGTAATGGAGGAAACAGATTTTATGGAAAAGTTTGTCGGTTATTGTCTGTCTTTCAAATTGGCGTCCGATCGAACCAGATTCATCAATCGTATCAACTACGTACAGAATGCTAGTCAACCTGTACATCTCGTGCACATTTAAAAACTTGTATTTTCTATTTTGCTCAAGGCACTATTTTTACCTAACTTTCCAAGTTACATTTTATTCAGTTGTATGCATATATTTTGTAGCTGTTACTTTTTGCTTTAGATATTTTTCTCTTTGTTTTCAATTCTCTTCTATTTTTGATGTGCCTTACGTAAATAGCCTTTGTCATGTTCGCAACTTGCGATATAACCGGTACTTCTTATTTACTCTGAACTGTGATCCCCGATATTCCGGCCTTTAACTAGGGTATGTTACTCCAGTGTATATTGTTTATGCATTTTTTTTTGCATTTTATAGAATTTCGTGTGATTATGCATTTTTCGTCTACCATCTCTATAGTGTTCATTGCTTATTCTGCTTTGCAGTTCACCTGTTAATCGCTGTATGAGCCTTTTTTGAATGCTTCTCAGCATATTTATAGGTACTCCAGTTAGTCATTCTGTTATTTTGAACTTGTCGTTCTCACTTTGAAAGCACTTTATTTTTGATTTATATTTGGATATTGATTTGTCGCATAATATGTTCTAAATGTAATAATACAGGTTTCGAGAATTTTTCATGTTGTTGGATAATGGTCGTTATTCCTATCTTACCACACACTGAGGTCATAGCGTTTTCTTGTATCGTTTGAGTACCGGTTAAGTTTAGATGTTGTCTCGGGTACTGAGATTTTCACCAGTACGTTTTTTATCTACGGAAGCGACGTCGTCGGTCGCTCTTTCAGAAGCTCACGATGATTTGGGCGGTCAACAGAAGTTGCGCAAGATAGGAAGAGCTCTAGAGACATACCTCAGACATAGCCATGAACATGTCGCTATGATGAATCGAGAAAGGTACTGTGCTATTCTTATGTTTTCGGCGCTAGCGGCTCATCACCAGGGCATGTAGTATTCTGCACTTGCTTTCTTGCCATTGTCTATTGAAATTAACACCTTGATAGTGTTATGGAACTGTCATTAGTGCGAATCTCTATTATTTAGGGCCGATTTTGATCTGGGTCGTCGCCATCTCGCAAACATGATGTCTGTTGATGCACATTCACTGACGCAGGAGGATATTGACAAGTGTGTAATATTTATTGGATTTCCAAGCTCTTCAAATATATAGTAGTTGAATGGTGACGCTAAAATGGTTGTACTGAATACACGGTCATTTAATTCAATTTTCCATTGAAAATTGAATATACACTTGCTTATCGCGCACCTGGACTTTGGATAAATTTTTCATTTGATGCTACCGCATAAGTCCGTCATAGGTCTCCTAGGGAAGTGCGTACCAGCGACATCGAATCATGTTATTAGTAAGATAATTTTACGCTAAACAGAGGGAAACGAGCAATGCCTGCGTCATGATACTATGTTTCAGGGCAATTTCCTACCTCTTTCCCTCGGCTTTGTCGGATCCAAATGCGAGACCTGTTATGAGACCTCCAGATGAGGTTCTACCACGGTTTGTTCTCGTTTTTGCCTAATTGGTTAATGCGTGTTGTTTCAGGTTTCATCGATTCAATTTTGACAATGAAGGAAGGCCCGTAGGTAGTCGGTTCTTCACATTGAGTCCAAATTTCTACACATTGTTATCGGTATTTGCAGATTAAGTGATCTTCCTAACTTTATTTATTTAGGATGTTGGCGTAAAAACTGAAAAAGTTGCCCGATTTTATAATGAGCGTAAAACGCTTGGAAAGAAAGTTGGTGACGATTTGCAGTCCATGTAAGTAACTTTTGAAGAAACAAGCTGGTAGAATCAGGAGTTTGTTGAGCTTACAATTATGAAGTAGTAATATAGACACAATGTTGTTTAGTCTAAATCTGTCAGAATATTTGCCTTTAGAATAAAGTCGCTGTATAACCCTATCAAAGGAATATGAATCCTTATTTATTTAGCTTAATGTATTCTCCCGTTTTAGCAATCTCAGCGGATCACAATGGCTAAGCGAAGAAAAAATGAAGAGGAAGCTGGGCGAGAAGATATCTCCAGCGATGGTAGCAGAATTTTTAATCGATCAGATTTAGATTTTTTTAAGTATCACCAATTACTGATGGCCTTTGATCACTTGGCGAGTCTTCCTTCATCTTCAATTGAAGAGAAATTTATCATGAATTATAGGTAGGTGTATAGACACTTTAAAATTGTTTATATTATGCACGAAAAGTAAATCGTTTTCTGTGAGTTATGCGCTTAACGAGGATCGTGTTGAACACTCACCTTTCCGTCCGCAATTTACTATGAGTGAACACTGAATAGTTATCAAATACAATAGGTGGCGTTCTGATTGAATTTCCTTTTAGAGAACCGCTGGCCTCCTCTACAGATTCTAAGCTATTTGGTCCTCGCGTCCCTGAAGTTCAGATTTGCTCAGAAACCAATAGAAGAATCGGTACAGTCAGGTTAGCATTATATCGGATTTAAGTAATTACAACTTTTTAGAACGCACTGTAAGAACACAACAGTTACTGTGACCGTTAGCGATGCCGGGACCGGCAAATTTGACGTTAATGGACAAAATTTATACGATTTTCAGCATTTACAAGCCAGGTACGTAGTGTTGAGTAAACTATTTATTCCATGTATTGCAGGGAAATTCTCCTGGCACCCATGATTGTGTCGAATTTGTTGGGACGAGTTGATGTAAAGGCAGATAGCACGGAATCCAGTGGAGCTTCCTCACTGCCACGTGCTGTTAGGCATGGTGCTGCACTTTGTTTAGCTGCTCTTTATCCCGAACATTTGGAGGCACTAAGACTAGGTAAATATCACCGTTTCTATATGCAGTGGATGATTAGTGCCACTACAGCTACATTTTTTGCTGCCCTGCAAGTAACGAGATAGTGTACCATATTAATGTCAATTCTGCTTAGGTTACGTTTGCATTTTTTATCGGAATTTTATTTTATATTTGCTTTCTAAACAATGCCACCTAGCCTCTTTCAGAGGTGGTTATCCGGCCGGCCCGGCCTGACCTCCAAAATTTCAGGCCGGGCAGGGCCGGGTTAGGCCTTGCAGTCAGCCGTCGGTTGTCAATAAGGTAAATTATGAACCTTTTCTATGGAGCGAGAGGGGGCCGGATAACCAGCTCTGGCCTGTTTCATAAATTTATCACTCTAGTTTTGGCTGCAGATTGTGTCCCTTTTCGAAAGCAGCGCTTAGTCTATTGTTTTCTCCCATGATCATAAGCCCCGGGTTATAATATCTGAACAGAATGTTATCCCGCCCCTGTGTTACGTTTTCTCTCGCTGTAGTGGGTTTCTACGAGAGCATTAGATGGAAAGCGAAATAAATTTGGAGCTGCAGTGCTCTTATTTTTACCTGTCGCATACTGAATAAAATGTTGTCCTACGTTAGTTTATTTTGTCTAATTTCTCATGTTCATTTCTACACATTGCTTGTTCTATGTGTTTTGCGTTTCCGCGTTCATGTTCGGCACTCTGCTGGCAAGCATTTCCTGAAAAGTGCCTTCTTAGTAATATTAGCTATTCCGGCAATAATGATAAGCGAACTTAGATAACTGTACATAAATATTATTAAAGAAGTAATACTTATTATTCCAGCTGGTCTACTAACTCTGGATCCTCGCAAGAAGGAGAGGAGTAAGGTCAACCAACCTGGAGCTAGAGCTAAATGGATCTGGTAAGTTGACTTTAATTTTTGTAATTTCAATGTTTAGGCAGTCAACAAGGCAAACCAACCTGAAGTTAGAGCTAAAATGTATACTCTTTCAGGAAACGTCGTTAATCAATTGATGTCTGCTCGAGGACACTGCTTCTCTTCTACAGAATGATTCATCATGCGGTTTAGCTTACATAATTTGTTTGTTTTATGTCTTGTCGCTATTTATCCTTTATGACCCTGAATGTTTCAATGCCTAGGTTTAGTTAGATGGCTATATTGATAGATTTGTTGTTATTTATAATTGTTGATGGTTAAAGTCTTTTGATATTTTAATTTGTTCTTCATTATATATATATATATATGTGTGTACCAAAAATTTTAATATATTCTCATAATTCGACACCACAGGTTGTTCATCATATGTAGTAAGTCGATTATGACTGTGGTGTTCGTGAGCTGTATGCTTTCCGTGCTTAAATCTGTTTTCGAGTGCCCCATGTTGCGTTCGGTCGGTTATTCTTCTTTTGTTTTTTACTATTTATCATGAACTTTGGTCACAATTGCGACATTTCTGCTTTCGCCATGATTTTGTTCGTCGGTGCTCTTCCGTGCCGGCTCGTCTGTTCACTAGTGCTGAGCGACTGCTGCGCTCGCTCGCTGGTGTTCATATTTTGTTGTTGGTTTGTCCGCTTGTCGTGCGTTCCTTCCTTCTTTCGTTTTTCACAAACAATGGGCGGAGTTCAGTTCATGGCCACGCCTATTTGTTTACTACTACTGCTAACTATGCTGCTGTGTATAGATGTTATTCCTGCCCTCCGCCGGTCAAAAACCAGCGAGTTGCAGTGGAGCGTTAGATACAACGATAAAAAGAGAGCTGGTCTAGAGGCTAGACAAGCTAGAGAATACTCGCATTTGAAGAATAGACGCATGCTACCGCACCATTCAGATACTTTAGAACATCACACTAAGTGTGCAATCCTTGATAAGTAACAGAAAAAGCGGTGTTTGGTTCTCTTAGTCGCTGACCGCAATTGATGATGTTTAGCTTAATACTAATAAATCTAAATATGACGGAACAGGAACATCAGTACTGTGCCGGATAGTTACTTTTTCCCTATGCCACCGAGTTAACTTTAACTTTATTGGCATTTTGTATTTACTGATCATTTACCTCTGTCGCGTGTCTGTACAGCATGAATCTAGCGGGCATTTCTCGCCATTTCTTGGCAATTCGCCTACATATGTGCCGGCCCCTTGTGGTGCCGCCGTGTGTCTGTAAATGTGCGGATGTTGTTTACTCATTCACAGAAGTGTTCATAAACAACGAATTGTTCTATCTGAAACTTGCTGTCTACTTTGCATGTTTACTAGGCGACCTGACGGTGCCAGCCGGCCTTGTAGCCAATGTCAGGCCGATGACAACGATAGGTACAGGATGTTCCTAGATAGAAGAGACCATCAGTCTCTGTTGACTAGCCTATGCGTTGTTGAGGGTCTTTTGAAAAAAGAAAATAGGTTTCTCTGCAACATTATGCCGGAAATATAGGTCCTTAAAAATTGGAAAGCAACCTGTCTCACCAGGTCTGACACATAAACCATGAAATATCTAACAACGTTATAAGTTGGATATATACCAATAGGAGCAACCATAGCAACTTGTTCTACAGATTCATGTGTCTTTGCGGTAGGTGAGATAGGGCGCTTGCCCTTTCCCGCCCGCATAGCTTTGATTGTTTTTGTTTGTTTAACTGCATGTGTGGCGAATGCGGGAAAACCCCTTCTTGCAAGCAAATTGCATTCTTTTAGTTAGTAATTAAAGAGGTTTTTTTTAAACATTTTATCTATTGTTACTAGTATGAAGATAGTTATGCAAATGACACCTATACGAAGAGTTCTTCTATACCATAAAAGCAGAGACTGGGTAATAATAGATGTAGATTGGGATGATTGATAAATATATGATTGAGAACTCAATAGAACTCTTTTGAACTTTTCATAACATTAACTAAACTATAATTATTTGTGAATCCGCCTAATTCCATAGACTATTATAAGACACTTTTCAATCCTAAGGAGTTTTATTTAGATTGGATTTCCAAAATAAGATCACAAATAAAATAATTAGGTTCCTGAAAAAGAGACATTTCGAAATTTGCGATTAGTTGTCTTGTTGAATATTTGATGAATCATATTATGAGTAATGCAAGTTGAGTATGAATAAAAATAGAGCGAACAGACCACCATAGTTCCAAGAGAACAAGGAAGGTCTTAAGGGTAAATGTGTAGGGACCACCGTGCTTACTAATATTTTATTTTGTGGGTGGTCCAATCTCTATTAAACTCAATCAGAGTAGAGTCTGCAAATGGAACGGCGTTGTGTAAAAAAGCATGGCACTGCTGAGCAGGATCGTTTTCTGCAATTTGTCAGATATAAGACACAGTTACAAAGCATATAGATGGGAAGCAAAGGTTGCTTTCAAGGATTTTTGTTACACGGGAAGTTTATTAATAGGCAACAAAATAACACTAAGGAATTTTTAGAAATTTACTCAGCGTACCTCGAGTCTAGGTCAAGTATCCGGAAACTTCTCTGTTAAGTTATCCGAATTGAAGAATAGAAGAAGCATGCATAATCTCATCCCAAAGTTCTTAGAACCATATATTGTTGCTGCATCCTGGAAGCTTACGTACATATGTGTAAAGCACCCTGAGTAGAGTATAGACAAACTCTGAACAATAAAAACATTTACAACTTCAATGCTCAACTATTCAAGTAGGTCCCCCAAGAAGTTAACTGTTAAATACTGTGCGGCAACCACACAAGATGTAATTATCGATGTTTTGTGAAGCCATATGTTGATACCACGTATGTCTTAGTTTAAGTATATAATTGTATTAGGGTTCTCTTTCAGATTTGAAACAATTTATACTATATGTCATCCACGGTTTAGCCATAGTAATTTATTTTGGTGATCTTGTTACTTTTCTCTATAAAAACTTTTAAAAAAACTCGCGGCTATTTATTGGACCACCATGACCCGCCGGCACTATTTTTATAAGCAATCAGACGTAGCTGCGAATATACAGCAGCCATGCGCGTAGAGTGGGAAAAGTGTGGACCGCACGTGCTGTGATGATACCAGCCAGCACAAAAATGAAATGAATCATTAAGTGAACAATAAAAAGGAAACACCCCAGACGGGAAGCGTGCTTGGCTATACAATAGACCTGATATATTAAGCATTACATTACAAAGCTACTGAACAATGATGTATCACCTGTGCTAAAGAAGCATGAAAAAGAACTCATCCAATCCAAGCTGCAATTTCGAAAATAACTTTCACTCTAAGACGGTAACATTCAAAAGAATCTCCCATTGAGCTTACTCTCTTAGTATCCCTGAGATGTTCTTGCATGTTGCCCGAGAAATACCCGCATATCCTAGCTAGGACGGCGCGGCTCCATTTCCCGGGTTTAAATTAGGTTTTTTTTATTTTTGTTGGACTGGCGGGGCCCGTCTGTGCTGGTCAGATGTGTTTGGTTGTGTGTGCTAGGCCGTTGTGTTGGTTGGTATCTCCTGGCACGCCCCGCCCCCTTTTCCGTGCAAAGGGGAAAGCGATTGCGCGTAAACGACGGGCGAGTTCTCAGACTCTTTTAACCAAACGACGTCGCAAGCGACACTACCATCTTGCCACCAACAGATTTCTTCTATCTATCTAAGGAGAAAAGCGCAGCTAGGAACCGATACTCACTCAATATGATGGGTCTAGGCAGTCATACTGCGCTTAACAGTCCCTTTACCCACTTGGGAGCTCTGCAGTTTGCTAACACCACTACTAATTCCAACATGGCGGCCCGTGAATCCGAAAGGCCCGTCCAGAAGGACGTATTTGCCAGCTGCTGGACCCCACAAGATTCCTGGAAAACTGAATATTTCATCAACAACTGGATAAACTCAAAGGTAGGTCTATTTTAAAATGTATTGTTCTACTTTAAAAGTCCACATTTGTTTCTATTTACTATACTTTCTACAAATTCTACCTTATATTGCCTTATATTGGAAACTCAACTTTAAGCAAACGTTGCCTTTTTTACCGAAATATTCGTTCTTACTTTTCGTAGTGTGTTCCCCTCTCTTTACTATACTTTACTACAATTTAAATATTTGAAAATGGCGCCTTTTTATTATTCAAATCCCCGTTAGAACAGCTGTTTCGTCATAATGAAAACAATGAAAAGATAGATATTTCGTGCAAAAATTGAGTTATAAGTTAATGAATATACAAAGCACGGTGTTCTGTAAAACCGAGCAAAGAACTCTAACACTTCTATTATAATTTATTCGCTATTCAGACTCGATATTCTTCTCAAATAAATGCACTTTTCCGTCGTGAACGTGAAAATATGGCAGCAAAGGTCGCAGCTGCGCGATGACATTGGTGCAGGGTTACAAAACGGCACGATTACGCACCAAGTGCATGCTTTTTATGTCATCAATGCCGAGTGTACATAACTCGAATAAAAGTAGGCAATCTCTGTTTTTTTCTGTACCGCCAATACATTTCTCGACCTCGCGCGCTTCCGCTAATTTCAAATGCCGAAGTTCGATGCTCAAATAGTTCGCGTCCTCCTTAATGTAATTAGCTTCTTTATTGACCTGGATTGTCCATTCGGTGCCAGCCGGGTTACCTTGAACTTGCTGGCAGCGGTAGTATACTTGTCCTTTCGAGAACACACGTACCTGTTTCAACACGAATATAGCGCGCGAGAAAACGAGCAAGGTGGTCTGCCTAGTTTAACAAACAGGTGGTCGCTCGGTCTTTTACTGGTATTTGGGTCAGTAAATCTAAGCCTATTATGGAAGCCGGAATGAAAAACGCCAAATGGTATTTAATCATAGGGAACGTTAGTCAAAATATTTGGTGTTTTTAATCCCTGGGTGGTACAATCCCAAGCCTGTGCAAATTATAAGACCACCCAGAAGTTTTAAAATACAAATGGGTGACTCTATGTTAAACGGATTCCGCTTGTCGTCATTGGCGCCGACTCTTATCGCACATGTTTATTACCTATTTGAATTTTATTAAATTTAAACAACAACTTGTTTTTAACCAACATAGAAGTGATTGAATGAACTTCCACTTCTATAAACACCTGTCTCCCGTTTCCAAAAGTATTGAGGAATTCTTCTAAACTAAGTTGATAGAGGCACTCTGTTAGTAGAAATGACAAGGCTTCTGTTGTCCTGAGAGTATAATTTAAAAAATAAAGAAATATAAGCTTCAGTGAAAATTATTTTTGTTTTAAAATTATGAGTTCATGACATAACTTATAGTAGTAGGCATAATAAAATATTTCCCGAACATTCCGAGTTTTAACGCGATTTGTAACAACTTTATTTTTTCATACCGTAACCCTATTTTTCTTACCAGACCACCCACCGACTAGAGTCTCCTTCCGTGCCGCTCCTTTTTCACTTCCTACGTATAGTTTTTGTTTTCGACGGCCGCGCGCGTGGTAGACGGGATTTTTGAATGTTGCGTATTCTTTATATTTGCGCGGCGCGGTGTTAGTAGCAGTGACCCAGTTGTCGCCGCTGACCTAAATATGCGATCGCCGTGTCAAAAAACAAGAGGGGTGGTCGCGGCGGCGGTGGTGGCGGCTCTACGTGATAGGACACGGCGACGATGACGAAGCATTTTTAGCGGAAAAAAACAAACCAAATCTAACTAAAAGGGAGATCTGTACAATACGGAACATGTATAAAATCTTTATGATGCCAACCCTGAACATTCAATGTTAACATTTTTAAAATATCATAATAATAATAATAATAATTAACTTGCAGACTGACGGTTCAGAAGAAGGTGACAGTGCTCGTTCTTCTACCTCCAGTAACACACAGTCCAGCCCTAAGGATTTCTGGCCCTTTGATGACAACATTACTAACATTCCGGCCCTTTTTGATACCGCGCCACCGACTTCCAGCTCACTCTTCGGTACTGGAAGTGGCTTCACCCAAGCTGGGAGAATATCGCCACCGAAGAATATAAATAAGACGGCAGAACCAGCCGAGTACAGTCTCATCCAAGAGTTACTGAAGCTAAATCTAGGAGCTGAACTGAACCCGCCCATGACGATTAATAAGGCCGCCAAGAGAGAACATAACATTCCCCAGTACAACGGATTTAAGGAATATAAGGTTTGCTATATACCCCCACATCGAAATTTCCGACCACCCAGGATGTGTATTTGGTCCTTTATTAGTAGTATAATTTTTAGTCTTATACGGCTTAGACTTGTTTTTCCGTTTGCACGTTCTTGTTTACTAGTAGTACATTCAATTTTAGAGGATCAGAAAACGAATTGAGCCATAGCATGTAAGCTTGGCAAGCTGCTATAGTACTCAAAGTTTTAGAACCGCGTTGTGGATAATTACGTAGAGTCATTTAGACTCAAGGGAATATTTTAAAGTTGAGGGTTTCTTAAAAAGATTTACCTGTTAAGAGGGCTAAAATGATTTTTCTATTTAAATAACTAAACCTGTGAAGAAGTTGAGCCGCAGCGCAAACTGTTTTAACCGCTAGCGCTGACCAACTTGGAGGTTTTGTTTTTGTTTGTACACGTATATAATGGTCATTTGAGATAAACAAAAACAAACGATCACAGTGATCGAAAACCACCGCAAATATTAAAATAAATCATAGTGGGGGGGGGGCCAAGTTCCGAAATAAAAAAGTATTTCTCCATGTTCTATTATGACACAGTGAAAATTTGCCTTCTCCGTTTCAAATATCACTTTCACATCAGATGTTGAACGTGAAATTAAAATAAGCATGAATTAAATAGCATACAATATTAATAGTAATATAATTAACAATATTAGTATAATTTCAGAATCCTACAATGGTGGCCCCGACTAGCAGCCCCTCCACCTCTTGGGGAAACTCTAGTAGTCCTAGCAGTTCGTGGCAGACAGCCAAGCAGTATCCTCAATACAGTATAAATGGATATAATGACTCTTATAACAACACTAACAATTCCAATTGGACCAATCAGGACATGTTCAGGCCTAGAAACTGGCTAGATGAACCCAATAGGATAATGGGTTAGTAAAGAATACTTTTAACAAAAAAATCTAGGAAACAAAAAAGAATTTTCGTTTTAAATTCGTCTAAGAGCAGAGTGTAACATGTTTTGTACTACAAAAACTTCGTAACCTGCAGATCTCCCACCAATGGCTCCACCCACCGACCGTATTGGCATGGCACCAGAGGTCTCGTACCGACAAGCATGTGTTCTACAAGACCTCCAGCTAAGATTAGATGAATGTTGTGAGGAATATAGACAGTTGGAGAAGGAGAGAAAGCAGACTGAAGCCGAACTGGCAAGACAGAATCTAGGAAAGAAGATTAGGTAAGTATTATTAATATAATTAATATTAAAATAAAAATAATATATTACAGTTCCTCAAACGGTCTTCCCATTCCTCGATTGCCCACTGCTCCTTCCCGAGTTGACCGTCTTGTTGTTGATTTCTTCCGTGAACATGCTAGAATCTCAACTCTTTTGGTTAAAATGGAACAGCTAAGGGGCAAACCTCTAATGCCCTCAGTTCACCATACTTTAAAAGGTAAATAATAATATAATTATAGGTTATTTAAACTAACTACAGTTATCAACTCTACTGCGATGTAAAATATATTTATTGAAATTAACTTTTTCATATTGACCACCCATCAAAGTAACCCTAAGTCAAGAAAATACTAAATAATTATATAAGTTGTTGTTCTAGAACTGTTGGAATCGGTAACCGTACTACAGACTTGTCGTACTAATGAGAGAACTACCATACTACAACAGTTACGAGGAGAATCTGTCCGATATAATGAACAAAAAGGTTAGTTTACTATAATAATTCGAATATTATTTACAAATTACACATGTTCTAAAGCCAATATAGATCGATCACCTGCATTTTACCGGTTGAATATCGCTTTTTTCGACCTTGCGGGCGGCTTTCTGCACTGTTAAAAGTAAATAAAAGGTCACGCAGGACTTTTGTCGGTGTGTGGTCTGCAAGACAGCAAAGTACTAGAGCCGTGTTTGATGTTCGAACTGACGAACGGACTCTTATTTGAACTATTTTGCCGGATCAAATCGAGATAGAACTAGTATTTTGTGTATACAATAGCTTAAAAAATATACTGATATTAATTACTATTATTATTGTTATTCTAGAAGCCCTCTTGATGACCCATGCCCTCGTTGCCGTTCGTCGTTGTGCCCTAAGAGCTAGAGCTGCTAACTGGTGTTCCTTAATATGGACTTTAGGCCCGGAAGACCCCGTCCAGGCCGCCCAAGTTGAAAGACTTGTCCATGTGGACTTCAGTATTGGGCCACCCCCAATTAGACCTAGACCACTCAAGAAGTAAATGGGTTGCGGTATATATCTGTACAAGACCTCTGTTTAACCTCACTTGTATATATATCCTCAATTGTGCATTCTAAAACACATGTAAATCTTCCTAAACTCTTTTTATATTTACAGCGCCACATACATTTAGCCAAGCTACCCACAATCAGAATAGAACCATCTAGTATTTGTAGATTTAGACCCCCCTCGAAGATAATTTGTTATTTTGGAATATAATTATTTATTTTTGTTTAATCTCTGTAAGTATATATCTAATTCTACCGTGCAACGTGTTCCATGTTTCTATTTCTCAACCCAACGGGGCTGTCCTAAACCTATTGGAATCTAAAGCCCCAATAGGTTTTGGTCCAAACACAAAAATATAATCTTCTGCAGTCTTCACTTCAAATTAATTAATTAGTTAGACCCCCAAGGTAGTTTATTCTGTTGTTACACAAACCCCGCTAGACATTTACTGCACAGCCCCGTATAGTTATTATCTTTTGGTATTTTGGGACTTTTCTCAATAGAAAGACCACCCATTCTCAAAAATACCAAAACTCTGTATACGCTAATATAAATAAGTAATAAGTTAGTATTTAATTCGCAACGTTGTCATAATTATATGAAATTGTGTTGAACTAGTCAGAAGTAGTATATCTACCATTAGATGATGTTATATAATTCAACACAAGTTCAACAATCTTCTAGAAAACGAATCTGATGATAGCGCAGTTTGCGCAAAATTAACCGGTGATTGTTAGTAGATTATAA
Source organism: Phasmarhabditis papillosa (assembly GCA_034691345.1). Taxonomy (NCBI): domain Eukaryota; kingdom Metazoa; phylum Nematoda; class Chromadorea; order Rhabditida; family Rhabditidae; genus Pellioditis; species Pellioditis papillosa. The sequence continues at coordinate 17,395 of JAQGAV010000317.1, forward strand.
ACGAATTGGTGACTCTGTTAATATAGTCAAGTGGTTAGGAGGCTTGTCCACAAGATTTAACCATCTCGGTTCGAACCCAGCCATAGTCATTGCTTTTGCAATTTTCGTCACCAGTTCTCAATTAGTATTATGAGATTAGTAGATGTTAATACCTCCCCGAGTCTTAAAGTTACTGGTGAAACCCCGGTTACCGAATACCCGATATGCATGCATGCTCCTTCCAGAGAGAAGACCTCCAGTGATGCAATCAATCCTCCTGTTTATTTTCTTTTATTTTTTTTTCACTCCGCGGTTATTTGTTCGCAATTGCGACCTTTTATGCTACGCTATGGGCTTATTCTAATAAATATTGTTGTATTATAATTACTGTTTTTGTGCATTTGAATATCCGTCTATAAGTGAAACCCTTATCAGCTGATGAAATACGACAAAAACGGTATCTGATAATTTTTGCGAACGATACTTATTTGGCAGTAGTTACATACAAAAAGACCTATGGTAAACTAGATTTTTGTTCCTCATAAGAGTTTCAGGCGCACTGACCATGGTTAGAACATTTCACAGATCACAGATGTACATAGATGTTGTAGAGATAAAGAATATAATATGAGGAAAGCATCCTACTTACTCAAAGTGTCCGTCTCTCCGTCATGTAATAATCTTTTTTCTGTTTCTGAACCGATTTGGCTCAAATTGGATATGTTGGTAGAAACTGGGGCATAAATAGCATTCTCAAAGTTTGGTACGAAAATATTTATTTTAAGCGGTGTTAAGATCATCCAAAATCCGGATTTGCACGCGCAAACTCTCTTACATAAACAACAATACGTGTTAACCTGTTAGACAGGTTCCGTATTCTAAATATCTTTATCTATTCTAAATATTCTAAATTATAATAAAAGTAAATTGTAAATATCTTTGCCGTCCATAAATAGACATACCTAAAATAATACTAGAATAACAATATTAGGCTTAGGTTCCCAAAAAATCACTAACCCCCAAACCCTTTTTGGCTGCAAGGTTCTCAGTAATTTTTAGTTTGTTTGTAGTTTCCGTTAAAGTTTGTAGGTTTTTTATGTTCTATATTATCATTTCGAACCTTTTGACCGTATTTTACACAGTCACTGGCTGTTTGGGTTGGGGCGATCAAAACTGCGTAAAACCTATTGATTGCAACTGCGTTTTTTTTATTTTGCTCTCTCAGATACTTCATAATTAAACTTTTAAAATAGAGATGTAAGGAAAGGTTCTGTATGTAACTTTTGAAATGGCGACACAGACGCCATAGGCGGTATTGTAAAATAAATATGATTTGCTTTGGTTACAAAAAATGAAGTACACGTGAGTCGAATAGGCGAATAGGCGAATAGGTACATCAGTAAATGTAAGAATCATAGAAAATAGAAACGATATATTTCAATACCGGCGACAAAGCAGCCGAAGGCTGTAGCAATAGTAAATTTATATAAGTTTGTTAGATCAGATGGTTGGCGGCTGGTAAAAGCTTTAAACGTAACCAGTAAATTGTCGATATTGTTTCTAAATTGATATTAAAAGATTAAACCGGCCATATAACAGAGTGTGCATTACTATTAGTATATAGCTAGAAAGCATCTTATTAAACCAGATCTTCTAGTAAATAAGGTATTACTCAGCCTGGAATACTCAGCAATGTATTTGGTTGTTTCAGTTTCCAAGAGGGCTAAGAATTGTCGAAGACAAAAGCAAATTTGCAAACATACTAGCTATAATCTTCATTTTATCATATTATCTTTACGTTATATAAATTATTTGTTATTTTTAAACTAAATACCAATTGCCTTCGTAATTTTACACAATTTGGCCTGGATGATACAGTACGAGAATTAGGAGAAGACCTGGTCCATTTTGGGGGGAACCGTCGGAATTTCATAACCGCGTGGTTACATTATTACCGGAGCGCATAAGACCTACGCATTACATATTGCATGAGTTTTTCAATAAATGCGGAGGTAAGACCACCTAGTAATTAAAGTAATTTATTTCCTGCAATCGCACATATCACACAATAACTATAGATTTCTTCGGCGCAGGGTTTCGATGATTCATTCCGGAATCTTCTGAGCAGAAGCGGTTCCTTTCTAACATAGAGTCTTCGGGGGCACTGGTAAGACCACCTAAGAAGTTTTGCAATATTACTGGCGACCAGCCCAATTATTACCCAGCCATGTCATGGATTTCTGTAGATCTTGCTCGAGCCTAATAAAAGATCTTTCTTTTGGCAGTGTGTGATCTAACCACTAGGCTAAAGCGGGTGATTTAGCATAGTGGTTAGAGCAGCGGTCTCTGAATCCGTGAGGATCTAAGGCTGTGGGTTCAACTCCCCGTAGCTGCAGAAGGCTTGGGAAACCAGTAGCTTATTTATCCTATGTTTCGTGCCACTGAAGACTGTATGTTAGAAAGGAGCCGTCCCTGCTCAGAAGATTGAGGAATGAATGGCCGAAACCCTGCGCCGAAGAAATCTACTATTATTGTGTGATATGTGCGATTCCAGGAAATAAATAACTTTAACTTTAACTTTGGCAATGTTTCTTTGCTCAATATTAGGTGAGGCTATAATAGGGCATCCATTCTTAGAATGCAAAAACCTTAAAAATAGGAATCTGTGGATTGTTGTTTCTAGTTTCCTAACCTAGACTACCCGCACACTTTTCACATCTAGGTGATGGCATTTCTGTTGACGCATATTTTGTGTCACGTGAATAGGCTGCGCTGGTTTTCTTCTTGGGGGGCTTTCCCCGTTACGCGCCAAGCCACGCCCCCCTATCCTATGTTATTTAAAATAACAACTGTTTATGCAGAGAAGAGTGTAATTATAATATATACTAAAATACTTATTGATCGTTTTACTATATTACTTTTATTATTGAGCTTCTCCTTTAAATTAAGAGAAAACGGTCATATTTCAAAACTCAACAACATCGCTATGTAATAAATATTAGTTTTTCACCTATACCATCATCGAATGTATGACAAAATTGTAAATAGAGTTCATATTTAAATCTTTTGATTTAGTCAAATTGTTTAGAGTTAATCACATATATTCTAACTTACAAAGTTTGCATAACTAAAAATCGAATACTTTTGTATTATTTTAAAGTTAATTTAATGTATTAACATAATTAGGAAACCACCTACGTGGTAAAATCAATGACTGGCCTGTGTTGTACTATTTGTTGCCTGCAACACGTGGAAAGCAAGACCGACGATGCAGAAAAACGTTTAAAAAAATGCAAAATACAGCTGCTTGTTTATTCTTGTGGAATTTTAATAATTGTGAAGAACATTATAAGTCTATTAATATAGTCTATAACAAAGATCATTTTGTTAACCTTTTATAAGTTACGCTTCAAGCAGATATATTGTTAACTTCTACTTTTGTCTATTAGTAATATTTCATAAATAGGTTAAGAAGTTCACCCGTTGTGCATTCAGACTGTATCCAAGTAAGGTTTTATACATTTTGTAAAACACCTTATAATCTCAGAGGTGGATCCGGAACGGAGCACTCCAACTATGTATAATTTGCAGCATAAAATTAGAACTCTCATCGTTTTTCTGCAATAGAATAAAGCATCTTGAATTCATTAACATTTTTTCTTTTCGTTTTAAAAATAATCATTCACCGATAGACTAGCGAAATACACAGTTTTTTGCAACTTTATAGGGTTTTAAAATGAAAGTCCAATTTCTTACTCAGTTTTTCTAACGCTCCTTTTAACGCTAGTTTTTGATAGATTCGTAAATATTGGATAACATAAGCCTCTATTTGTCAACCTTAACAGAAACGAAAACTACACGATTCAGCCTTCAATTAGACCACACATATAAGATTATAAGTCTTAATTTACATTTTAATCATTTTAATCATGTGAAAAATGTTAATGTCAATTCAGTAGTATGCTGTCTTATGATTTCCGTTTTAATTAATGCATTTCTGAACGAAATCCCATGATACATCGAGCTACAATCACATTTAATCCAAATTTCATAGAATTTCAGGCAGAAGTTAGCTATCTTTAAGATCAATAGCTCTTGTTACTAGTAACATCGTCTTTTTATACTTAGACTTATACTTTTTACAATATTAACATATTATGTATTCTCTATTATCAATATGCTTACAATAATGGACTTTAAGGTTTAACGTAACCCCGCCACTGGTCGGAACGGACTGTACTATATTTTACTGGTAACATAAACAGGCCAATAACTGTTTAAAGGGACCTATATTCGGGTTTTTGAAGTTTTGTTTATATAAACTCACCTTTGATATATATTTCATTTTTTCTGGGGTAGCTTAGTATTCGAAAAAATTTATATTCGAAATTTTGCGCGCCCTTATAAACTCGATGACGTTTATCGCAGTACAGGAACGTATGCCAACGATTACTCCAAGAAACGGAAATAAACCAAAACTGTGCCCGACTAAATTCTTAAAAACGGATTCAGCGCTAAAAATAGTTAACTTTTGGACATTCAAGTCAAGCTACCCGGGTTATTATGGTAAAAACAGAAAGTTCGGCAGCATTCGGTAACCAAATTCATACTTATAATATATATGTCGGTAGCAACTTTTCTTTTAAAATATAACCACCGTAATCGATTTTATGGTGATTATTTACTAGTTTTGCGATTATGTAACTTCAAGATAGTCCTTTAGGTTTGCAACCGGCTTGACCAATCATACTATAGGCTTGCTAATGTTTTGGCCATATCAAAATTTCTTTTTGCCAGTTTTTACAGGTGTTCAGATCGACAAATACTTTTTTATTACTTTTGGATGTTCAGTTTACTTCCTTTTATTCGAAGTTTAAACCGATTTAATTGAGGTTTTCTCAGCGGTGGTCTGCAGTTTTAGAACAGTCTTGTAAAACAACAACATCGTGTTACTATAATAGATAGCTAAAACATTACACATATTCTTTAAAAGTTGTTTAACCTTTTTGTATTGTTGTTGTAATCTCTCAAACTACAAGGTCAGTTATGAAAGTTTGTTTACTATATTCTAAGCCTAAAGTATTTATGTTACTATAGCATAACGGCTCCTATTTATGTTACTAGAAATGACGTACAGTCCCTTCTGTATCTTGTTACAAAATTCTATTAATTTGGTACAAAAAAGCGTATCCACGTTACTGGACTGAAATCTTGTCGTGTTTCCCATATAAAAATGCCTTAAAAAAGTTTTTAACGAAAGATATAATACGGATTTTTTAAATACTCAAATTGCTGTTTCTTAATGTTGAACTATTTTACATTGCATTTCCCATTCTGCTGGGAAGTATAGCAACTAGGTCACAAAACAGAACGCAACTTTCAGTGACACCGAAAAACACGCAGTCTACTTTCTATAAAAGTTTATTTTAAAATATTTTTAAATATACCGGCGATATATAGATAATATAGTTGGTTTGTGCATAACTATTTCTTATAGGTCAGAGGTAGTTGATACTAATTCTCTCTCTCTCTCTCTCTCTCTCTCTCTCTCTCTCTGCTACTGTACTTCTAACTTTTATTTACTCCAATTCCACAGTAATGAGCCCGTGTTAAAAAAATTTAAACATGAATTCCGCGGAACGTTTCCCTTCAAAGTTTGCTAAATGCGCAACTTTCTCATTAATAATATGCAGGAGACACGGCCTCTTTAGTCTTGCAAAGGAAAATGACACTCCAGCCGTGAAGCTGCCTCTTATAAACAATATATAACTAGTAAATATTGTACTATTTCAGTATTCTCAATGACTTTACCGACCGAGGGCAGTTGGGCCCGGCAGGTTTTACCCTATCTGTCTATAACGGCACTGTCTTCTACCTTCTTTTTGTTCTTGAGTGGTCTCTCAATTTGCGCTCGGATCAGAAAACGACGGACCACCGAGGGTACAGGCGCCGCCCCTTTTCTAATAGCCTTTGTTTCTTGTTGGTTTTGGCTACAATATGGATTTGTTAAGGTCAGTGGGCTCATTTATCAATAGTGATAGTCAGCAATAGTGAGACTGCGGGGTGTGATTTATAAGCGGTGTTAATAAAAAAAGAAAGTCAAAAGCTAACTTGTGGTCTTAAAAAGTAATACACATATATAGCATTTTTACTTAAATACAGATATTTTTGTAATTGAGTTAAGTCACAAAATACATGAACTATCCATTCACAAGTGTGCTTAACACCTAATAATTAAGGTTGTCTTTACCTCATATACTTTAAATAACTAAAATTCTAGGATACATTTTTTTTTGGATTTCCAAACTAGTACTGTATTATAGATTTCACTTTTCTGAATCCAAATATGTAATCGGTTTTTTATAATAATTCGGAGTGGCCGAGATAATTAGGGATAAGTTTACGCTTAGTTATAACTCGCCAAACGGGTTAGATTATGAAATACCAACATGAGGATTTTAAGAAAATAACATAGAAAACTAAGCAAAGCATTATGGTAGTTAAATTAACCAATTTCGTTAATACATTTTCTATAAATAATTTTATACATTTTATTTTGTATTTTATTGCAATGTTGGATGCTCTGTAACTGTGGGGCGCATTGAGGCAGTCGTTTAGAATAGTAGATGGGGTGGTATAACTGTAAAAACGTTTATGAAACCTAAAAAAAAACGAATTGAAAACATGATATTTCAGAATGATTCGGTTGTTATTCTGTGTAATGCCGTCGGATGTTTCCTACAGACCTCCTATTTAGTCTATTATTATATTATGACCAGAAACAAAGTTAGTTTAAATAGTAAGAATATTACTTACTTAAATGATGCGACCACCTGTAAGTAAACATGGGGGGGGGGGGTTACAAACCGCTCCAACGAAAGTTACATAAACTAGATCAGACTGAAGAATGTTAAATTCAAATACGAAGTAAATATATAAATATATTTTTGTCTAGAAATGGTTAAATAGAATAATTGGCTTCGAGTTGTTATGTCTTGCTGTCATGGAATACTTTGTTCAATATGCTCAACTGGAAGATGGTGGAGCCGAAGGACTAGGAATTGCCTGTATTGCTCTCAATATTGCTAACATTGGAGCGCCCTTGTTATCTATAGGGGAGGTATGTTCATAAATGTTACTATTTTATTTATTTAGAAGTATTAGTTCCATATCAAAAAATTGCTGCTCAACGGAAGTGTCACTTTACCGGTTAGGAGTCTTGTAATAACTGACTCCCAGTTATATATTTGTACCCGTGGTTCAGTTTAGTTAATAAAGTCTATATAAATACAACAACATTTATTCTTACTATATCTAACTTAACTTATTGTCTGTAGGTAATTCGTAATAAGAGTGCAGAGTCCTTGCCTTTACCCCTGTGTGTTATGTGCTTATTAGTATCGATGCAATGGCTTCTTTATGGAATTTTAGTGGACGATTTTGTTATACAGGTAATATATTAACAGCTATGCTATAGTTCATTGAAACCTAAGTAGTTTGGTCCGAGTTGTTATTTTGATTTTACTTTAAAGTTCACATCGTCAGTTTGTGGACTTATTTCGAAATTTGGAATGCTTTGCAATGGCAAAGCCAAAGCGGCATATTCCTCTATAATACTGCGCACCTTAGAAGAAAGAAAAATGATATAAAACATTTATTTAGTTCGTTAATATCTGCCCTGAATATTTTACTTATTCTTTTATACATGCTGAATATTTAGTTTCCCAATTCGATCGCCTGTGTTCTTTCGGCAGTACAACTCTCGTTGTTCGTGATTTACCCAGCCAGAGGATCGTCCCCAAAGAAATATACACGACTCAGTGACGATAATGACAATCTAATATAGTCTTAGGAAAAGCTCCTTACCAATATATTTGTGCAAACTTGTACATTTTCAACGGGTGTGGCCCCATCATATTGAATTACGTTAATTGCTATCAGAAATATATTATTGCAACGTTACCGTTGAGCTTGTCTGTGTATATCTATTCATTTTTTGTGTTTAGGTTAAAATAAAGAAATTTCTGCAGTTTTGGTATTTAATGATACTATAAATACGTTGATATTTTTTAATCTTTTTTGATATTTTTTAATCTCCTTCAAAAAATGAGCATTTTGAAAAACGTCTTCATTTTCTATGATGAATTCACTTTTATCGTTAGAAGAAAAGTTAATATGAAAAAAGGTCATAGTAGTTCGAGTTTCCGAAATATAATGCGGCAGTTATTCCTTACATATATGCACATTCTTTCATGTTGAACTCAATTATCGGGATGACACCGGTGATATTTCACCAGAACTTTAATGAATTAAAATTTCAAAAATATAGCGCGAACTTTAGTTTAGTTTTTAATTTAAAGGTTTGAGGGGTCTCTTATCGTGTTGCGCTCTAATGCAAAACCGCGCTCTATTTCGTTTCGACGTCGAACGAAATTTTCTTTGCGTGTAAATTTTTCTTTTTTTCTTGTTTTGTTTTGTCATAATTGCTATGTTGCTTAATAAATATACTTAGCATAATACTTCAGGGTAAAATCTTGCAACAATGGGAAAGAAGGTTAAAATTGGAAAACAGCGTAAAGACAAGTATTATAAACTTGCAAAAGAAGCCGGTAACTCGTCATTCCTATTCATACGTCATTTTCATTTTCAGGTTATCGATCTCGTGCTGCCTTCAAGTTAATCCAACTTAACAAAAGATTCGAATTTTTGCAAAATTCACGCGCAGTCGTTGATCTGTGCGCCGCTCCTGGAGGATGGATGCAAGTTGCCACTCAGAACATGCCAGTGTCCAGCCTAGTGATAGGTTAGCGCATGCCTCTTTTTATATTACCATTCTGAATGTATAGGTGTGGATTTGGCCCCAATCAAGCCCATTGCGAATTGTATCGCTCTCCAAGGTGACATCACCACAGAATCAACTAGGCAAGCAATTAGGAAAGAGATGAATAATTGGCTGGTTCGTTTAACGTATAAGTTTATACCCTTTCTTACTTCTTGCGGCATATGGTTTATTTTGGTCGCTTTTAATATTTCTTACTCTGATTTCACTATGTAGCCACTACTTTTAAATTTTAGGCTGATTGCGTTCTTCATGATGGAGCCCCAAACGTTGGTTTGAACTGGGTTCATGATGCTTTCCAACAGAATTGTCTCACTTTATCTGCTCTCAAAATGGCAACTCAGATTTTGAAAAAAGGAGGAACTTTTGTCACAAAGGTAATTTAGTCAGTGTATTTGATTTGTCACACGTCTTCTAGGTTTTCCGTTCCAACGATTATTCTTGTTTGATAGCTGTCTTCGAAAAATTATTCAAACAAGTACACGTTTGGAAGCCAGCAGCCTCTCGTCTCGAATCTGCTGAGATTTTTGTCGTCTGCGAGAAATACCAGAAGCCAGCTAAAGTTCGTTATTCACTTACAGTTGGAAACTATCAATTTTCAAGGTCCCTGCCGAGTATTTGGATCCGAAGAAAGTATTCGCAACACCCGATGGATCTGAAGCAGTCAAGTCTAACCCGTGAGTTTGCACTTGCGTGGTTGAAGAATCTGTTTTTTTGATTTCAGACAGGCGTTACTTCTCACCAACAGAAAGGAGCGAAAATCAAAAGCAGAGGGATACGACGATGGCTTAGCTGTTTTCAAGACGATGGATGCTACAAGTTTCATTCAATCACACGTAATATTGTGCAGCGTTTGATTCTTATTACTTACTATTTCAGGAATATTTGGACCTTCTTGGTTCCGTCAATAAGATTGAGCTCGATCAAGAAAAATGGAAAACCTCACCCGAAACCACTGAGGAGGTTCGTTTTTTGTATGTTCCTTTTTGCAAACATAGTTTTTTTGCGATTTAATACGCCTAATTTTAGGTATGCGAGTATCTGAAAGATATTAAAGTATGCGGTCCTCGCGAACTTCGAATCATTCTCAAATGGAGAAAGAACATGAGGAAGATATTGGAGGCAGAACTCAAAGCATTAGAAGAGTATGTGGTTGTACTTTGTCAAATAGAAGAATATTTTAGGGAAATGGGCGAAGGTGAAGAGGAGAACGAGGTGCCAGTGTTGAACGAAGATGAGATTGAGTGAGATTGTTTTTATATGCCTAATTGCCAAAATTTTTAAGAGATCGTGAATTAGCTGAGATTGACGACATGATTGCCAAAGCATCGGAAGATGAAAAAGCCGAATTAAAGAAGTGAGCAAAAGTTGGTAGTCGTGTGTCCAATTTAATTTTTTAGAAAGAAAAAGAAGATGTTGAAAGCCAAGACAAAATTAATTAAACGAAAGCAATTGAAAATGGTTATCGATGGCGACGTTCATGACCCGGAAGATGACTTGGAAGTTTTTTCTTTGAAAAAAATTCGCCGAGTGAGTCTTTCTGGATGTTCATTATCCAACATGTTATCAACATCATTGTTTGGCCTAATTCTCTACTCTAAGATTGGATGTAACTCATTTTCTAAAGAATTCCTTCAGAAATATATAAGTCATGATTCTTATCTGTTAATCTACTTTAATTTCAAATTTGTTAAGGCCCGTGAACTGTCCAAAATACTGCATGACTCTGCTGCGCCTGATGAGCTCGCGGATGATGACGAGGAGGAGGAAGGTCTTGGTGACGGCGAATGGGAAAGTAGAGATGGTGTTGAGTGAGTTTTTTTCTAGTTAAATAATTCACCACTAGATACATTGTAGGCTCGGTGACAGTGATGAAGCTGGAGGTTCATCTGATGACGAAAGCGATAACGATCTGCTTCATACTGAAGACAGTGGGAAAACACTGCAGCAGCGAAAGAAGAAGAGGGCTGATACTTGGTTTGATAAGGTACGGATTCAGAAAGGTTTATTTGTATATCATAATCTTTAGGAAGAAATCGCTGGTCTGATATCAGATGAAGATGACGATGACGAAATGAATGCTGTCGAAAAACATCTTAATAAAATAAGCAAAGGAAAGTATGCCAACACAGGTTTGCCGTTCTATATGTTTGTCTTATTTGTGGTAATATAGTCTCGTTCGATGGGGGTGATGATAAGAAGGAATCAAGAAAGCGTAAGGCTGAAGAAGATGATGAGCGGTTTGACGAAGCTAGTAGCGACGAAGAGAATAATCAAGAGGAAGAAGACACTAGCAAGAAGTCGTCAAAGTTTGCTGCTGAGATGAACTGGGAAGAGGAAGAATTTGAAGATGGCAAGTTTCTATTGATTACAATTTAATATATGTTATGAGTGAAGTGGGGTTTATACTGTTAAAGAGGCAATATTCCTTTTTAATTGTGAAAACTAGTATCTCACAGCAAAATCAGAGTTCCTTTTTGCAATTGTTTGCTCTTCAACATCATCTTTAACTGAATTTAATATTTTAGAAGACAGTAGGGCCGCCAAGCGTGAACCGACAAAGACGATTCTTGGAGAAAACTTGAAGCCAAGTTTGTTCTTGATTTTTTTATTTTGAAGGTTACTTTTTTTAGAAGCTAAGAAAAAGCGTTTGACGCCTGAGCAGCTAGCCATGGGCGAACAGATGATTTTCTCCAGTAAATCTGCGAGAGAATTGGAGGAATTTGGCTGGAATAGGTATGTCAGTTTTAAATCCTTAACGTAATTTTGGTTTCTGAAAATTTGTTCATGCCTTTGATTATAATTTATTCAACTAACCCTTTCCAACACTGGTGTTGCGGCAATGCCAATATGTTTTATTTTTTATGAATTTATTTCTAATTAGGTATGCAAACAACGATGAGGGTTTGCCTGATTGGTTCGTCGATGATGAGCGAAAACATTATAAGAAGAATCTGCCTGTCACAAAGGAACAAGTGGCTGAATATCGTGCCAGAATGAAGGAAATAAATGCAGCACCATGTAAAAAGGTTGCTCAGGCTAAAGCTAGGAAACAAAGAAAGTGAGCTGTAGCCTACCGTTTCTCTGGTATATGCTAAATTTTTAGGCTGAAGTTGAAAATGGATAAGGCCAAGAAGAGAGCTGAAGGTGTACTAGAGAATGATAACCTCGACCATTCGGAGAAAGTCCGCGAGATGAAAAAGTGGGTTCTTTCCAGGGCACCCCCAATGAATATTTATTTTAGAATCTATTCCCAAGCCAATAGAAAAGAGACTAAGAAGGTGGAACTGGTAAGAATGACAAAAGGAAAGAAGGGGAAGATGTCTCGTCCTGGTGGAAAATATAAGCTCGTTGATAAGTATGTTTACATATGTAAGAAAAATTCTTAAATATCGAACAATTTTAGCCGAATGAAAAAAGATCTCAGAGCGGCGAAGAGAAAGGAAAAAACTAAAGGTCGTGGTGCTAAGAAGGGTGGAAAGGGTGGTCGTCGTTAAATCTTTATTTGTTGTTTTTGTTATTGTTGATTTCGATAGTATATTGTTATTCGTTTTAATTTTTGAATGTTTGCTGTTTGCTGTTTTCTTCACTAGTTACGATGAATATAGTAAATTGTTGTTGTACTTCCAAAATGTTGTGTAGCTGTAACTTTATTAAAGAACGAAGGTCATAAAAGCAAAAGTAAAATTGCCAAATTAACAGAAAAAATCTTCAAAAAAAACCCCTATCCCTCAGCGTCGCTGTCATCCGCCAAAACGGTTTTATTTCCATGCAGATTTTGAGTACTTTGCGTTGATGCATTTGAAGAAAGGAAGAAGTTGCGAAACTAAAGATGTAGTTTATTGTTGTTAGAACAGATAAAAAACTAACGTCTTTTTTCCTTCTTTCATCGGCTTTTTGCTGTGTGGACTGAGTAACAGTCTGGGCAACTGCTTGCCTTTGTATAGACACTTCCGAATCGATTATAATACTTCGACTACTCTGTGGGGGAGGAGTGATGTCTAAATCACGTTCATTCTCGAGCTGGAAAAAAGGAATGAGAACTGATACAATTTCATACACGATCACCTGAATTGGAACCTGCATATGTTGAATTTCCATCACATCATTGTCTAGTGCATTCACATTATGGCCATTCAAGGACATGTCATTCGGTGGATTTTCCATTGGCGGAATTTCCATAATATCTTCATCCACCGCAACAATGTCATTGCACATAACATTATCCTCTAAAAGTCACGATAATTCAAATAGTAAGAATACGTCAAGATCGAATGATAACAATACCAAATGTTACTCTGTCAGGATTGCTTTTGCGAATGCATCATAACCAAATTGATAGCATGAATTGTATCATATCTTTTAAATCTTTTAAATGTCATGAAAATATCAGAAATATCATGAAAAGTGATTTTTTAAGAGAAGCAAAAACTACCAATCCACATGAGATATCAGTGGCATCTAACCTCTTTCAATATGCATTAAATCGCCATGCCGAGGGTCAATTTCTCGATTTTGTCGTAGAGGCGAAGATGACATTCGCGGATGACCTATGCGTAAGCTGCTTGAACGAGGGAAGAGTTCTGGATCAGCACATAACCTTCTTCTCGGTGGCTCAGAATGACTTTCCTCCGCTAAAAGTCATGGTGTAAACGAAAAAAAAAACACATCTAGTTGCCTTGTGAAGGTGGGTTTTCATTCTGGACTTCTCGCTCCCTTTGAGATTGGACTAGTCTTACATTGCTATGCTGCGTGCCATTTTCCTCTTGTCTATCTGTTGGCCTGAAGATCAAAATAAATCATTGGTTCATAGGTAAAAAAATCTACCTAGCGGCTGAGGAAGCGTTAGCAGGTTGCTCTTCGCGACCTTCTTCACATTCAATTGTCACCATGACAAACTCACAGACGTAATTCACATCGTCCTCAATAGCAACAATCAATGGCCTGAAAGCTCGTGATTGCGAGAAGGGAAAACCTTAATCTCTCTTACTTTCCCGGAAGATCATAATACAAACTGATGGCGGCGGAATGTTGAGAAGCAAAGGAGAGAATAGCCTAAACAGCGAATATAAACATCAAAACGTAAAACTAACCAAAAAATCTTTGTGACTAAACGATATTTCTGTTGGCCTTCGTATTTCATGCCTGGCAAACATAGTTATCGGGACGTTGGCACTGGTTTTGACCATGTTTCGAGAAACTAAAATTAAGCGTGGAATTGAGAACAGAATCGAAGAACTTTTTAGAAAAATGGAAAATATAATATACTAACACTAACATTCAGTGGTAGGGACATAGTTCTTAAACTGAAATTGATCCGGAGTAGCACTTATAATTATATCTTGACTATCTCGTTTTACCATGTTTAAGAAGCTCAATAACTTCCTATAACAACATACAATTTAGATTTTGTTGACAATCTTACTCAGCATATACGACGGATACATTCATGCATTTGCTCCGATCAGCGTTAGTCTTGAAAGGAGTCGCCGAATCCATCAACTTCACTTTCAAGCTACGCATAGCGGCTAAATACAAAGCTAAAAAACAAGATAACAACTAAATTCATACCATAAGCGAATTCTACATCAAATATAAAGTAATCAGCAAAAGGGTTGACCCACAACTCAGCGGACACATAATTCTTTTCATTAAACTGCAGGCCTTTGAACAATGAGAGAGCACTCTAAACGTATACATTGATTAAACCAACTAGTCACTGCTACCTTCATTGAGAGGCGACATACACCAAGCCGATCACCCGGTGGTTCCATGAGCGATGCATCAACTTCCGAGAAGAAATCATTTGAAAAAAGAAAAGAGCCACAGGCGCTCTTGATTTTGTCATTAGATCGTAAAAATAACTGAAACTCCAAGCTCAGTGTCGTTACATTATCCATGACCAACCCCAGCTTCTACAGGTTCCAGGTAAAGATCTGATCCTAACCGAGCGAGCGCCGCAATTGCTTTGGAGAACACTGAAATACATTATTAGATGATGTTAACATACTCAAACTTACACTTCAGATTGGAGTGAAGAACATATTTCACACCAGATGACGAAGAGTCAGGTGGTCGACGAGAAGATACCTCCAATACGAATGCCCCTGAGGCAGAAGTCGGTGCGGAGTCCATAAATATCCTCCTATTCTGAAAGCGATATCGATCTTCATTTTAAATATACTGCAAAATTTACGGAAAATTATAAAAATTCGAGAATTATATTTTTAAAATTTATGTTTTCCTCCATTCCTGTGTTTACACTGCTCTGTAAGCACAGGGTAACACATTAGAACTCGGCAATTGGAAAACACACGAAAGCCTTTGCTAGTTGCTTAACCATTCATTCTTCCTACTTTCTTACAGTGTGTTCCTTTTCTCAATATATAATATAGTTGTTTTTAATATAAATGTATCGCCGTCTGAGTGTTATAAAAACAAAAACAAAAACAAAACCCATCAAACATTCGTTCCTTAAATCACCTTCCTAAATATTTATCGTATCACTATGCATTTGGTTTTTATTGACCTTGTTATATTCCTAATCTACTATTTGAACTAGCATTACTATTAACCTTCAGGTGACACCATGAACCGTGCTTTGGCTTCTCGCTCCATGTTCCTTCGTCGCACTTTGATCCAGAAGAGAAACGGATCTGGACATCACGATGTAAGTTATTGTCTTATGCATGTCTAGTAAAGTACCATTCTTCAAGATTGTCAACCCCGGACCACCAGCCACACTCGATCTGATGCCCGTGCCTTTCCAGTCCTACGGAAAGGTAACAATTGAATAAATATTCATTCTAATAATCGTTCTAATGTAGGTTTACAATGAATTGCAAGCGAAGTTCAACACTTACCTGATTGGAGCTTCTGCGTTCTTCCTTGTATCCTTTGGATATGTAAGTTTACATATCTCCTTGAATTAGATAACTTATTCAACTGGTTAATATGTTGCCACTTATATTGCGTATGAACATGCATAGTTGAATCAAAAATCAGCCATGTATTTAGTTGATTGATCCCATTTTCATTGATAGTTATCGTATATTTTTTATCTCCGCTTAAGTTATTCTGTGTACATCGGAGTACTATGAAAATTGAACTCAAAATCGCCCACAGTATACATTTTCAAGGTGTTGACATAACTGAGGGTGCACTCAGATTTATGTTTGGCACCTGTTCGTGCGTGGTTAACTAGGATGATTCGTTTTGATAGTGTAAAATAATATTGGTGCCACCAATTTGGAGGTATCTAAATTTCACGCATACATAAAAAGCTCTTCATTATGCAAGGGTCATGTTCACTACACCCCTTCATGTGTATTCCCTGTAGCAAACATTGTACTGTAATTTAGTAAACTATATTATCACAATCAGCTATTTCAGGCTCTCTACGAGGATGTCTTCTCGTTTGAAGCTGTTCGTCCACCAAAGTCTTACAGAAACCGCTCCAACTAATAGTGATATAGGCCAATAAAGAATTTAGAGTACCTGAGTTACTTAATGTTCCGTCTTTAGAGCATTTTTGCGGAGTGGGCATCTTGGATACGTGCTATTATGACGTATTGGTATTGGACTTCCATAAACACGGAGAAAGGGGATAGTGCTATTCGTTACAGAAGTTAATTTCGCCGCTTCGTTATTGGTCACTGTTTCTTTCGTGCGGTGTATAGTGAATATACATAAAATGCATTACTTTACTATGCTTATTTTATCGTTATTTGCTGGGATTAGCGTTTGTACTCCAATTGTTCAAAATATTCCCACTCTGCCACTAATTTCAATGTTGCTATATATGAGTATTGCAGTGATGAAAAGTAAAAGAAACTGCTGTTTGCTATTTTTAGGAAATGTTAGTACAGTAGCTATCTGTAACATATATACCCATGAGGCGATAGACTAATTTAAGGGAATGTTCTGTCGTATGTCCGATTATAGGTATAGAGAGTAGTTCTTTTATTGTCTTTTTGTTTTTGGAAGTTGGCTAGATATTTTATCTGTGCGATGGCTGCCTAATGACCTGCGCAAATGGTTATCCTGTTGGTTCGTAGTCTCCTCCCCTTTCAGCCTTTACAGGCAGGACTTGTCTCTTTTTCTTATTCTTCTTCGCAATTATCGATTTATCTTTCTTTTCTTTTCAGCTAACCACCTTTTTACTCTTATTTGCATGCAGATTGATAGTTTACTATTGCCTAAGTGTTCTGATAGGCATCAGAGCTGTTAACCCGGCCCGGCCGACTTTTTGGCACTTGGGCCGGGCCGGGCCGGTGTAGGCCGGTTTTCAAGGCTTTTCATATGGGTTTTCAGGAATAAATAAGCAGCTTTTGGGTATTTTTGAAATTTTTTTTTTTTGAATTAGCGATTTCTCAGCACAAGGAACTCATTGAAAAATAACAAAACATAATGGTTCGGGGTGGATTCGAACCCGCGACCTCGCGCTCCATAGTAAAGTTTCATCATTTACCTTATAACTACAGGCGGCTGACCGCCCGGCCCGGCCAGGCCCGGCCCAAGATTTGGAATCTAGGCCGGGCCGGCCGGGTTAACAGCTCTGGGCTTTCTTTCGAATAAGCCCAAGTTGAATGTGAAATCTAGATCTTGAAAATTTTGAATGACATCCATACTTCTCCTCCGCCAGGTTCTATCAATTATTTTCTTTTTTCAAATTGTGTGTTCAAGAACACGGGTCAAAAGAAAGTCTTCTCGTGTGATGCAATCGAAAAGCTCAACGGATTCTCCTGTTAACAAGAAGGTGTGTGTCCGAGTGTTCGCAATATTTATATATAGGGTTCCAGGAAGAACACATGTCCCTGTCGAATGAATGGGTTTGCCTTGATTGCCAGTCAGTCTTTAAGGTAATACAGTATGTTTAGCTCTGAAAATATATGTTTTCGCAGGCTTAGCGGTTATAGTGTATTTCATAAGCTAGGCCAGTCGCGCGGCTTAGAGATACGTGTTCTGAATTTTACAAGCAAAACTGTCGTACTTCCTGATGAAAATTCGCATCAAAGTGTCAGCTCCGTTGTGTTGCCACCATACCGCACTCCCGTATAGGTTTCGGAATAGATTCTAATTAATATCGTTGATTTGTTATAACCGAATCTCCGTAATCAGTGTGAAGTAGCAATCCAAGAGTGCAAATTGATCGAATGCCTTCTGGATTGGCCGCTCGTATTATGAATATTAAATTATATGCCCTTTCTAAGTTACGCCAGCTCATTATCTTTGTTTGGAAGCACGTAATAACATTTCTTTTAGACAAATCATGAATTCGTAGTTCATGTCGCTACCCATGCTGGATATCGTAGATTCAACTGCAATTTTTGCCCGAAACGTTTCATGCGAAAACGTAATCTAATGGAGCACCTGCGTATTCATAATGGTGAGATAGTAAACGGTCGTAAACGCAAATTGTTTTCTAGTTAATAATCCAACAGTTATTTTCATTTATATTATTTCTTAGACGACACCCCCTTCGAATGCCCCATTTGCCCGAAGCGTTTTGCTCAAAGTGGGAATTTCCGAAGACATTTACGGGGCCACACAGGTAATACAAATTCTCGTCCAGCAATATTATTATTGTTTATTTCAGGCGAAGAACCTTACAAAAGCTCCGTTTGCGGAAAATGCTTCACATCGGTGATAAGCTAAAAGAACATGGTCGAAAACATTCAGGTAAAATAGTAACAAGGCTCAGTCATCTGTTCGTCTTATGAAATGTACGTACTTAGCTTTGTAAAGAGAAATTGTTTTTAAGACCTAGCTCTGATGCGCCGGTTCATTCGCAAATGGTTATTTGTAAACAAAAAACCAACGTGTTCACTTCCAGGAGAACGGCCTTACCAATGTTCGTCATGTGAAAAGAGTTTCGCTCGAAGTTCGGGACTGCGAGTTCACGAACGTATTCATACAGGTATCACATCATTCTGGAATTATTCTAGCTTGTAATATCTTAGGTCATCGGCCCTTCAACTGCGACTCTTGTGTCAAGTCTTTCAGACAGCTGGTACATCTTCGGGCGCATCAACGAAAACACGCAGGTTAGTATTATGATATATGCATTATGTTATTTAGTCGAGATCAGGCCTGGGCCAAAGCTGAAAACTTGTAAATCAGGAATTTTTTTGCGAAACCCCATTTGTTAAAATTTCAAGAAAAAGTCCGCATAACCTATGCGTACTCGAATACACATCTTCAACCTTTTTAAAAAATGTGCGGATCACCTTATATGATGGTTCAAATATTTTTTGTCAAAAATGTGAAGCCGACTCACATTAGCCCAGGCCTGGTCGATATTGCTGATTAAGATCAAGTGTGGTCTGTTGCAAGAACTAGGTTTCGCGGTAACCTGTTGAGAGGCGGTGTTAGATTAAAATGATCTACTTTTAGAGGAAAGGCTTTCAGTCTACCAATTTTCCATTCATATATAATATATAACATTGCTTCTCCCCGCAATTCGTCAATTATTGATTTGTCGCAGACAAATATTTCTATCTGAATAGTAAATATTGCACCAGAAGCAGGCTGGCGGATTTCAATGGCCGGCCATGGCCGGCCATGGCCGGGTTTTTTGGAT
>JAQGAV010000318.1:0-36724 GCA_034691345.1 Phasmarhabditis papillosa
ATGCTTTCAGGAGCATGCAATCATTCTTTGCTGGAAAGAAATTTGCCAACCGAGACGAAGTGAAAAATGGCGTCGAATAGTTTTTGAGCTCTAAATCTCCTGCATTCTAAGCTGCGGAAACGACTCTCTACCAGAAAGATGGCGAAACGTTGTCGATAACAATGGATAATACATCAAACATTAAAATGTTCTAGTAATAAAAATATGCTGAAAAAATCAATCTGTTCATTTTGTGCAAAAACTTATGGGACAACCTAATATCTTGCTTTACTAATAAGCTTGGACAAACTCAATCCTAGTTTAAGCCACTTCCCCAAGTGTTACTGCAATTGTATTTGTAGTTCGTCTTTTCCGCTTATATTACACTTCATGAGGAGAGCTGGTTACCGGCCCGTCCTGAGCCGGGCGGTGCCGTGCCGGTCCGTCGGATTTACAGCTAATCCGGCCGGGCCGGGGCGGCCGGGTAACCAGCTCTGTCAAGAGTGTAACCGGAATTTAAAAATTTGAGGCAAACTTGCAAACTACATATTCGCAAACCTAAAACACCTGCAAGCACGGCGTTAAAACTGTGCAACCAGCTGGCTACACGGTAAGATTTTGATATTAATGGAATGTGAAAATCTCACCTTGAAAGCATAAATATGTACACTGTTCCACAAATATCTTAGTACTTTTGTAAACTAAACACTGTAACAGTTGTACTCCGAAATGGCTTCCTCTAGGTTTCTAGTCCTCAGATCTCTCTATTTCTTTCCCTTCTAACTTCTCCTGTTTTCCTTCTCGACGTCTAGTAACTTCGATTGTGATCAACAGATGGGCGGCGCCTAAGCACTTCCCAAGCTATTTGCTCCCCGGTTTCACTTCATTTGATACCAGATTTAAGTTTTTGCTACTTTTTACAACTTTTAATTTCCCAAGTCCAATTTATAAGCAATGATCCATATATATAAATCCCACTCCCTTGCCAAGGTCTGTTAGATTTCTCACCATTGCACTAGTGTTTATTTAGCAAATTTTGCTCACAATTAAATGTTTCAAGTTATTGTATACAGTATGTCCAGTTGCTGAAGCAATGGGTGGATTCTCGAGAGGAATAAGCAAAGTATAACAACTAGATCATTCCAGTTTATATAAATTCGATACCAATTTTTTGCATTTGTGGCTTATTGTAGTAATTTTTAATAAGTTATTGGCTTTCATGAATGCTAGAACTTGTTGTATATCGTTTTCAATATTTCTTGTCAAATTGTAATTGTAGTCCCATTTTTATGATCTTTTACAGTAACTTACTGAATAATGTGCGTCAACTCAGTCTTTATAAGAAAGTGGTTCCCGATCATCCACGCGATCGCGTCTGCAGCGGTTAGTTATAAAGCCCGAAATAAGTTTCCTTCTTTTGGGTTAACCCAACTCTGGAGTATAATTCCACTTCATTAAACGGAAACTAAATGTTTCAACCAATTGAATTCCTAGCGGCCCGGTCTGTTTCTGTTTTCCAAGGCAACATTTACTCAATAACAACTGACCACGTGACGCCATTCGGCTGCAGGGCCTGCTAGAGCTTTGTTTATTGTCGTCCAAAAATAGCACAGACTAAATGTTCCACAACCAAAAGTTAGGAATCAATCCAGACTAGAGGCTAACTGATTGCATTTGATATAAATGTTATTTGAATCATTTCAGATGCACCTAACTCTGGGATATTTTGTTGTAAGCCGTGATATTCCTTACAGAAGTCCCGAATACCTGGCTTATACCATCGCTGTGATTATCTTATATCAAGTTGCCGCGATCGCACTACTTTGTCTGGAAAATAAGATCAGAGTTATAGAGGATGTGGACGAATGTCAAAGAATTCGGGTGAGCTTTATATGGATCGGGTAGCAGTTCATAAGATCTTTCCTACTAGAGCTCTAGCCTAATGAGTGTCACAATAATTGTTAATAGCATTTGCTTTGTTCTTCTACGACGATGAACTAGAAGTAACCAGAGCTGGTTATCCGGCCGGCCCGGCCTGACCTCCAAAATTTCGGGCCGGGCCGGTGACCAGAGTAACCCGTAGAACGTCGTTGCTTGTTTAAAGGAAATATGTTTTCGGAGATAAGTCATTAACCGATTTACCTTCAATTGCTCCTCGTGAACTTGGCTGGAAACATATTCCTTGATACAGACTATTCTAGTACATACAACGCATATTATATTATATTTTAGAGAAGAAGATGCATTCTCTCAATGGCTAGCCAGTTCCTGGTTATATATACGGTAAGCTATAAAGACAGGAATTCCGCCGGACTATTCCACGGGTCGAAAAAAAAGTTCAGCCCGGTCCGGCCGCTAGTCCAATTTTTTCCGGTAGTAGTGTAACAAGTTAATGGTCGTACCGTACCTTCTGCCTACCCCATCAATTGCGGTTGTTACCATCCTTGCTCATCCGGTATATAAGATCATTTAGCTGTTTAGGCATTGCGGAACGAGTAAAAACGCATTTAAGAACATACGTTTACACTAGAGTGAGAAAAGGCAGGCCCGATATAGTCTATAACAAACAAAAGAACGTAGAGCGCGGTGGTATAGGCTTCCGAAATTGCGCATTTGTCTTTTTCTGGACATGATACAAAATATAACTTGTACAATAATATTTTCTTGACAACAACCAAAAAATTGTGCATCGACCCATTTAATGAAAGTTTAGAACGAACGATTTTACAAACCTAACACAACACTGCGCACTGCGGTCTTTTTTTGTTATGGACTATATCAAATTTTTATAAACAAGAGTAGTTTTTTTTCTACTAGACTTTCCAGTTTTAGGGATGGTGAGAGTCTCGGGTTATTGTGATCCTAATTTAAGTTTTACTAATGTTCAAACCCTTCTTCTAACTAAAATAGTTCTATATGATCTAGTTTTCCAACTTTAGGTTCTCTTCATTTTTACTGTTACCCTGGACGGATCTTCAATGCTGGCGAAATACGGTAAATTTGCTCAGATATTAGCGAATTTTGTTATCTGACTAGGGTGGGAATACGGTAAAGTTTAAAAAAAGGTAAAACGGTAATTAGTTATGCTTCTCCAACTTTAAGGGCAATAGAACTTTACCGGTGCACGCTATCCGGGTACCGTAGTGTGCGCCCACCATACTCATTGCATTCGAAGCTCTTACAAGCCCTATATATTCTTGGGGGCGGAGAGGTTGCATAAAGTGTTAACAGAACAATCATTAATGAATTGTAGAGGGGAGTGGGAACCAGAGTTGGTTACCGGCCCGGCCTAAAATTTTGGAGGTCAGGCCGGGCCGGTTCGTCGGATTTACAGCTAATCCGGCCCGGCCGGATAACGAGCTCTGGTGGGAACTTCGAATCAGCATTTTGCTGTTCTTAAATTCCTACCATACACTATTTTCCTTCGAAATGTTGCAAATTTCAGCATCCGTTGTATTCTTTTGCTACAACCTGGCGGCTGCGGCCTACGTAACACGAAGAGCTTCTAATGTATGCAACTGCGAGCGATGCGAGGCCTTTGAAGAAAAGTAGGTTCTGATCACTAGTAAGTAAATATTGAGAAAATATACGATAAGAATACCATCTAGAGTGCCATCAAGGTACCACACCACCATAACCTAATGCGAGATAAATAAGAAGTAAAATTTACAAAAATATACATTCACGGGTGGCATTTGTAGAAAACAGGATTTCCCACCGTCGTGTTAGAATTAACCGTAGTTAGTTAACTCCTTTTGATCTACGATCTAGACTAGAGAGTAAATGTATCAAAACCAACTGAATCGGAATTATAACGGTTCTTGCAAGACTTGACTTATAACTTAAGAAACGCCGCCTCGTTCCGGTATGATGGTCCAGTTTCCATGATCTACAAATCATCAAGTCCACATTAGGGACGTCAAGTGATTACTTAATTCATAATAAGTAGAACAGCAATTCTGCCCATAGAACAGTATCTGCACAAAAACGGTAGTTCGAATTTCGAAATAAGCTTTGGCCCAGCCTATCACAAACTTAAATTATATAAGTAGACAGGAAGTTCTATCTTTCAGAATTAGACGGGTTTTAAGACTAAAGCACAATTTGAAAAAGCTGAAACATTCATTCAGTCGGTATTGTAAGGCCTGTCTCGAAATGAATACATTCGTTGAAACTATATATAATATCCCGATTGTAATAATTATTATTTGTAATATGTTATCCTTCTTAGTAAATATTATAATATTTTAAGCCATTTGATTTGAATAAGCGTGTGAATCTTCAAGTTTAGTTAATTAGTTATCCATATTTACAAATGACAAAAGAAAGAAATTGCAGAAAGGGAGAGATGGGTGTTACGAGTTATATAACTATATATAGCAAACATTTTAGAAAAGAATGGTTATAAATTAATTATTATATTTCAATTTCACATTAAAAGTTTTGGTGGTTACACGTATATCAAACTGAAGAAAGTCATACCGGAAGCTCGCTCACTTACAGTTAGACATGAGGCATTCTTTAAAAATGAAATTCAATAAAATGCCTTCTAAGACGTTTTCAGTGGAGTAACCGAGAGAAGTTAGTGAGCAAGCTGTATGATACGACCTTCAAGCAACTGAAGAGACAAGCAAGACTCGTAGGACACTGGACAAAACAACAGAAACAAACCCCCATGAAGAATATTTCGAATCTTTAAGAATATGTAAACGCGTGCTCAGGGGAGCTTGATGATCCGAAGCTAATGTAAACACGTAAGACGATGAGACGACACATAATAACAACCACTTAGTGAAGAGAAACTACCATTACATACAAACTAGAATATAAATGAAAGCAAACAAAACAACCTAATTTCAAACCACTGTATCAATTAGAACTATACTGGATGCCGTCTAACAGGATTCCAACAACTGAACAAATCCTATCAAAGAAAAACAACTTTTGTCATGCGAGGCGGTGAACAAAGTTCACAGCGCAATAAACATGTGTACTTGCTGTATTGCTAAACTAGTTTCTAAATAAAGTATGTTTTATTGCTTGCATAAATATGACGAACAAAACAGAACAACAACAAACTATAAGTGAAAGAATGTCGAAAAATTTTCCATGCACTTAAGGTGACATTCTCTAACTAGCGCTAAGAACATGCAGGAACAGATGGACTTCTAAAATAAATTATTCACAACTATGCACTAATAATAAATTTCAATAATAGACATATACCACGTAGAGACAATTAACAAATCACAACATATAGACACCAGACAGAGGGACACACGGGGATGCAAAAAGACACAACAACATGATGAGAGCGACAAGACAATAACAACATAGACATGGCAAACAAGGGGAGTAAAAAGCCTCATGAAATGCTTAAATACTAGAAAATATGTGTGCATGAGCAGAAGGACAGTTAAAAAAATGGTTGAAGCTAGTAAAAGTAGAAAATAGTAACTCTGTAGGAAGCATCATATTCTAAATAATAATACGGTATGGTATTAGACACTGTACATAATGGATAGCCGCTCTCGTAGCTGGGGTGGGAACTGTCCAATGTAAGCGGCCCAATTGGCATCTCCAAGATGGGTCTTGTATCCTTGCAATATCTAAACATGAGCAGTAGAAGTACTAATTACATTCAGACAAACCCTTGTGAATGCTTCTTTCAGATCAGGTTTCAAAGTCTGCCAAGAAGCAATTGCGTCACACCAAAATATGAATTCCTGAAAGATTTAGATATATCTGATACCAGGATAGCCACATACGCTAACAATCCCTTGTGGGTTCACGTTTATCATTGCACACAATCCCCGGAAAGCGCTTTCTTTCTCGGCGTTGTCGCTGTAAAAATATGAATTGATCGAATATAAAATAAAATAACAAACCGTATATTTCGAAGACTGAGGCAGCATGGTCTAATGAATAGGTGGAGATGTGGTGCCACTATTTCAGGGCAGAAACATCCTAGTCGGCCAATAGCAATGGCTATAGAAAAGATGTCCGTAAAAAGAGTTTCCTTTCATTACCGGTGTTTTCCAAGAGAGTCCTTTGAAGATTCGGCCGGTTTACAATAGCAACCAAAAACGGAAGAACATTTGGAACAGATGTGCTGAGATCAGCTCCACTGCGCATAGCAATCTTTAAAGATAGAACTATGTTTCTATTGAAAAAGTTTAAATACCTCCCCAAACGCCCAAATTGCATTGTTGCAGACCGAGACGTGGTCAGGAGAGAAGTTCATGGCCAGCACAGGAATGAATGTATCTAAATTATGATGTATTTTAGAGGTTTATTCTAAAAAATCCTACTAAGCTGCGGTCGGATTTGATTCCAGCAGGATTTTACCAGATCTCCAACTAAGGCAAATGCACTCTGTCGGACCTCAGCTGTGGCATCCTAAATCACTAACTGTGACCTCCAAAGGTTGAAAAACAAACCATTCCGCAAGCTGCAACGAGCTGAACAAGAGTACTCTGGGCTACCAGTGGTTCAATTCGATTGCCGAGACCTTCAGCAATACTTGATAGCAGATCCAGGGCAACTATCAGGAAATCCTTATCTGGCATTTCAAACTGCGTAGGATTTTGCATGGCCTGTATTGTCCTCTGGATATTTCTCTCGATGATGGTAACACATCTGTTAATACGATCTTACAATTTGAACATTTTGAAAAACAGTACTTAGTGAACACCTGCTCACAATATGGAGCAAACTCCTGACCGCATGAACCAGCAATCGCGGATACACACTCCAGCAAAGGAAATAGCTCCTAAACGAACGAGCAATTTAGAAATTTACAATATTGAATTTACCTTATCCTCTTCTCCCAGTCGCACCCATTTATTCATCATTGGTTGCATCAGCATCTGAACGT
Organism: Phasmarhabditis papillosa; assembly: GCA_034691345.1. NCBI lineage: Eukaryota > Metazoa > Nematoda > Chromadorea > Rhabditida > Rhabditidae > Pellioditis > Pellioditis papillosa. The sequence goes on from JAQGAV010000318.1 coordinate 6,857, forward strand.
AGCGAGGATTTGCCATATCTTTGCCAACAGATGAAGCTAGAGTACCGATAGCATCATATAGAATTAAAAGATTCTTAGCCTAAATTCTGGATGTGGAAAATATAACAAGTTGGTGGACCTGGTAAATCTCGAAAGCCCTGACTAGCGTCATCAAAATATCATCAAGAAAGGGGGCTATAAAGTCGCCACCTTCTTCTTCAAAAGCGGCAAACGCACTGCAAGCTGCTTCTTGGACTTTCTTGTTTCCGTCCAGTATCCGGAGTAGTAGCTGAAACCAATGTTTTTATTACTTATGTTGCGGCGAATTACTCACTCCTTTGAGCATTGGCTGGAAGAATTGATCCTGGGCATCTTCTACAACCCAACTGGAATAGCGCGAAAGTGTCCAGCAAGTGATTGACCTAAATTTGCTACGCACTTGATGCATACTGTATCAAAATTTACCTCACTAATGGCTTTTTATCCTCAAGCATATTCAGGAGAAATGGAATCAGCTCAGGTAGGAATTGCTTGATACCCTCCATACATCCTTCAGCAATAGCTCCAAGAGCCAGAATTCCCGATTCCTTAGTTTCCCATTCCGGATGAAACAGTATTTCCTTGATGACCGGCAATAGGACTGGTAACATTTCAGTTTTGTAGATCCCAGCAAGAACATCAAGCGATGCGGCAGCGCATCTTCCTAAACCGCAAAGATTAAATCTTAGTTTACATGAGATACTAACTGATGTTCCAGTCTGTAGTTGAATCATCATCGTCGTCATCTTCTTCTTCGTTTTCTGCACCAGCAACTGGAACCTGCTTGGCTTTGTGGAACCGCGGTCGAATATCTTCTTCTCTATCAGGAACCATAGAGTCTTCTTCGTCGCAATTACCCTAAAAACAAGTTCAAATAACATTATTCGGCTCAACCTACCTTTAGGGCAATTATGTCCGCTTCAGCATACCGCATACATTTGAGTAGCACGGGAATGAGCTTTCCTAGAACAGGCTCGAGTAATGGCCTACAAACTTCGATGTCTTCTGATAGCGAGAGGAAGAATTCACAGGCTTCAAGTGCTATTGACTCGTTAGAATCCTTAACAATAAACATAGTAATCAAAAGTTTACGACACTATACCCCCGTTTTGATTATTATGAAATCTATCACATTGGGTAGATGAGGGACCATTTTGTCCATGAAGGCATCCAATAACAGGCAGAGCGAGCGGCATAACTGCCGTTGAACTTCCTAAAACAAATAACTAAAGCTAGATTTCATTAAAAAATACCTCATCAGTATCATGTGCTCTTGCAAATAGCTGCGGCAGATATTGATCAACCACAGGCTTCAAAATATCATTATTTACCATTAGTATGCTATTATATGCACTCATAGCCATACCTCTGTAAAACGAAAACAAGTTCAATCATGCAACAGTTAAAAACCTCATTTTCGTGTTGTTGCAACCGAAAAAATTTAGAATAGGGATCATCAGCGGTTGAAAATGTTCATCCTGTATTCTGTCAGCTGAATCTTCAAATACTTTCTGGATTGCACCTAGAGCACCCTAAAAATTTAATGTTAGTGGTCAATGAAGAAGGAGTCCTCCACCTCTTGCATATAAGGATTATTCTGTTCAAGCATTTGCCGAAGAGTTGGTAGAAGTTCCGGCCATGACGTGATTTCTTCTTCCATGACTATTGTGGTAACTGAAAAATGGACAGCATGTGAATGCGTCATTAACTACATTAACTAACTGATAATTCCTACTGTCGCTCGAATTAGAGCAGAAGGATCGGCGATTGTCATCAAAGTTTTCTCTCTCACCAATTGTCGTACCTCTTTGGGGTATTGTTGCCATTGTGTTCGAACATTATTCTTTAAAATCAATCCCGCGAGAGATCTGGCGGCTTCCTAAACATTCGTATTATAGGCTTGACAAAAGACGTGCAAACCTGCTCATTATTCAGATTACTGAGAATGTACACAAGATAACAGCAAAATTGTTGATGACCACGTAATTCTTCCAACTTCTGCTGCACGGATCGTTGCACTTCTGTGTCCGTAGATTGGGAGTGATGCAGCAAAGCTAACACCTGAAAAGAAATACTGTTGTAGGATTAAATATTGTGACAGAATTGTTTCCTTTGTTTAATGTCGGAACAGTTGAGCATAGTTGAAGTAAAATAAAATTCAGCTCGAAAACCAAAACTACAAACTTTACACGGAAACGAACCTGCTGCAGCTCCTGTTGATTCGGTTCCCAGCTCATTTTCAAATCTAAAGCATATCAAATATGAAGGTAAAGAAGAAACAAATTTCTTGATAAAATAGGTAGATACCGTCAAAATATGTTAAGTAAGAAATAAATTCAAATTTATTATATCATTTTAAAAAATAAACCAATCTTTAACAACAAAACAATAACGATTTAAAAATCAACAATAGATAAACAATAACAAATCTACTACTTTTGCTGTGCAGCATAAACTTCTCGCATTTTTGCATATTTCTTTCTGTCGGTGACGCTAACTGAAGGCCGTATCCTCTCTGCGGCTTTCTAAGCAAAATTAGGGTATATAAAGTGAATGTTATCAACATACTTTAAAATGAACCATTCCAACTGCGTCCACCGATGTATCGTTGGCAAAGAGTCTCTCCTTCAAGGCGACAATTGCAGCCTCATGAACGAGAGCAGCCAAGTCAGCACTTCTGAAAAGACAAAATAAATTTAGCACTTATGGTAGCAAATTACGTGAATCCATCCAATTCTTCCATTCGAGCTAGTTCTTCAAATGACACATCTGAAGAAAGCTTCGGTTTTGTACCATTCTAGGATATAGAGATTAACTGAATAAGCGCAGATACCAAAAACCTTTGTGGTCTTTCGCAAAATATCAATCCTATCATCCGCCGAAGGGAAATCAACAAAGAAAATTTTGTCCAGTCGACCGGGACGAAGAATGGCAGGATCCACAATGTCTAAAATCAAGACAATATGCTCTGGTTTATTTGGGAATAAATACCCGGTCTATTTGTTGCACCTATGAGGAAGACCTGCTTTCTTCCTTCCACACCGTCCATTTCCGTTAAGAGCTGATTTACAAGACGAGCACCGCCGGTAGTCTGCAAAATGATATCTCTAGTACAAATACAATTGCCTACTTACCTCATTGCCACTCCTCTTTGGGCAAAGTGCGTCAATTTCGTCGAAGAATATCACACAGGGAGAAGAATCTCGAGCACGTTGAAAAACTGTGCGCACAGCTCGTTCACTTTCACCAACGTACTGAAAAAGCATAATTTTTTATTAAAATTATCATACAAAAGCGTAGGTGAGTACTACACGAAAATATTTAAAAATCAATGACAAAATTATTTTTCACTGGTTAAGAAAACCGCTCAATAAAAAATTGTTTTCTCTAGATATGTGCTCATATGGAGTACGCGCGTTTAGGAAAATTATTAAATACCATATTGAGGAGCTCCGGTCCTTTAACACTGATGAAATTCATTCCGGTCTCATTAGCGACAGCCTTGGCTAGTAAAGTTTTACCACATCCAGGTGGACCACAAAGTAGAATACCATTCGGTTTAGTGCTGATACCAAGAATAGCAAAGTCTTCGGGACGCTTTATGGGATGCTATAAAAGTGACAGAATTCGCAAACAAGCGTAGTTGTACTTACCAAAATAGTCCATTCAAGTTCTAATCGGACGTCCGAGAGGGCTCCAATTTCATCCCAGGTGACATCAGGAACGGTTGCGAATCCTTCTCTCTTCGCGGAAGGTTGAACATTTTCCAATGCCCGTTCGAAATCGTTCATTAGAACATGGAAACCGCCAAGCCCTTCTAACACCGCGGGATCATCTTCACCATTTAGCCAGGAGAGGACTAGTAAGATATGAGAAAATTTTCTTGTTAATTTTACCTTTATTCAACTCTTCGTGGACTTCTTCGTTGGTCATGCTGCGCTTGGATGTATGACGACAGACAATTGTGTCAAAAATTCTGAATATAAAGTTGACATAATAAGCGAAATATTAAAGAACCTGTTAACAGCACACTTGGCGGCTTCTCTGACCAAGGCATTGAGATCCGCTCCCACATATCCGGGTGTCAATCGAGCCACCATCATCATATTTACTGATTCATCCAACGGTAATCTGATGAAACGGTTATTAGAGAACAATGGAACATACTTACTTGCATATTGTGTTTAATATTTTTATTCTGGCATGCTCGTCTGGAATTCCAATCGAGATCTCGCTATCGAAACGACCAGCACGTCGTAGCCCACCATCAATAGCATCTGGCCTACTCGTGGTACCAATTACTAGGACGGGCCCAGTAGCCTTGGATGACGAATCTTCTAGCGTCACTCCGCCCTCACTGTCAAATTTCAGCGATTCACGTAGAGGCTTTTCCTTTCTTGGCCCGAACAGTTCTACGAATTGTAATGGAAGAATAAACAAATGCGTATGGCACTAACCATCAAGTGAATTGCACAGCTGGCTAACAATTCTTCGCTCCATTTCACGGCTAGAAGTTTCTCTACGAGGTGCAATCGCATCGATATCATCCAAAACCTGGGCAAGCACATATACAAAACAAACTATGCATATGACAAACCAAAACACATGGTGCATTCTGCTTTGCAATTTCGAAGAGTTGACGTATCTTGTCCTCAGTGTCTCCCGATACACCTGACACCAATTCAGTGGCGGCCAATTGTAGAAGTGGCAGATTGAATTCTCCAGCAACTGCCTAAAACTGGAACAGTATATTTACAATTAGCATAAATACAATACCTGTGCAAACATAGTTTTTCCACAACCAGGCGGTCCGTGCACAAGGAATCCTTTTGGAGGTTCAACACCTAGCAGCTCGTACGTTTTGGGACGCTTCATGTGCATTGCAAGCCTGCAAACTTCCTAGAACGAGCAGTAAGGATTAAAATATTGAACCTCTAAATTACCAAAAATTGGCGATCACATCCACCAAGATCATCAAATCTGACTGTAGACTGCCGTGGTTCTACACTAAATGAAGCCGCATTTCCAATATTACGTGGTTGACTTGTCTATAAGCAGAAGTTTCAACTTCAAATTTCTATTTAACCATACAGAAGGCTTTGCTGATGCTGGCGGCGGAGCCCCAGACTTTCGGTGTTGACCTTTTGCGTTGTCAAAATCTTTTTTTTCTTTGGTAGCATCGACCTTGTTATATAAGTTTGCAACCATCTTGTTGGCACGATTTGGGGTCTGAATAATAGTTATTTAGGCATTACAACGTGAACAACGAACTTTAACGTTGTCAACCCATTTAGCATTCTCTTCATCACTTGAAACGACAACTTCCGAACGAGCATTTATCACAAGTGAACTGCAAAATATTATATCAGAATTAAAGATGTGCTATATAGAAGGGATGCGCTCTATTTTCATTAACATTAAAGCAGAACAAAAATCCTCATAATTATCAAACTATAACTCAAAACATTCACAACGTATATTGTAGTAAGGAGACCATTTCACATCAAATAGCACTACTTACTTGTTCTTTTTCCGTTTTCGTGATTGAGATTTTGCTTTAATGGTGTTCGCAAGTTTCTCTTGCAAATCCAATGTGGTGGGTTGCGAATCGTCTATCGTAATAACTTCGGCAGAAGAATTGTCGGCATCCATCTCATCTCGCGGCGGTTGTGATCCAATGGTCAATCGGTTCATCTCGTCTTGAACCATGTTGACAAATGGCCGGAATTTCTTTCGGCCATACTCTCTTAAATATATAAAATGGCGAATACAATTTAGGATCAACTAACAATGGATACTTCTGCTGCAGGTCGTATGCAACCTCTTCTGGCTTTTGACCTGGCACGTTACGGAGAACCTTAATGGAGAACCATCTCTGCACATACAGTTATTGAAAGGGATAATAATAGCAGTTTCTACCCCCATTCTGAATTGAAGCAGAAAACAATCAGCGAAAAAAAGACTTAGTTCATATGATCATTTCGAATCACTGCTAGAAATTTACCTCCTTTATTCTCGGCAGCATCTGCGGGTCGCTGGAAAGCCCCGCGTCACCCTTCATGACTAAAATATAAAAATAACTATGACATGTACCACCACATCTCAATCCCACAAATATACAAGACGCACACAGACAGTTATAGATAAAACGCATAAATGTTAGTAATAATTTATTGTAAACATTCTTAATATGAAATTAGGTGCGAATCTGTAAACGGTTACAAAGTATACAAAGCTATTCGAAAAGTTTCGAAATTAATGGAAAGTAAGGAATATGTGAAAATGAGATGTGTGACTGTCTACAAAGATCTTACAATTCGTTGAAACAGGAGATTACAGACATAAACATAACATGAGAATAATAATACACAGCATTTTGTACGAACCCAAGAGACTTGAAATTAGCTTTATGAGAGGAAGTATATATCAATAAGTATAAACATATGCATAGATAAAACAAACTTGGTACATGTGTAGCACCACAAGTAACAATCCGGTAAAAAGAGGCAGGAGGCTCACTACCAACGCTCATTGCATACGTTAATATATATATCATAAAATATTTGCAATGAACAAAGTTAGTAGCCACATTTTAAAAGGTAAAACAAAAAGCACAAACATATATAAACCGGATAATGAAATTAAGTGAAGCATTCTAAACTGATTCAAGGTAATCGTGAACTGAGTATTTTACCAATCGCTCTGCGTTGGCGGCTAGGATAACTTGAATGTAAATGATTCAGCTACTATCTAAATAAGTGATATGAAGTGGCAACAAATAAGAAAAGGTCGTCCACTATGACTGAATAACTTATGAGATACAACAAAACAAAATATAATTAATGGATCATCAAAAAAAGAACCAACGTATATTATGCAAAACCGTTACCCCAAAATTTTTTAGCGATGGATTTGAAACTAAGATTCAGGAGAAAAACTGACCACCACTACTTTCTACTGCATCTTCTTTTGGATTGAAATCATCAAGTAAACCTTGTCGAATCTTACTGATCTCATCCGGATGACCATTTGTCTCCTCCTAAACAATACATTAAAATGGAAGACGCACTGTGGAATAAAATATTCAAACTAAAATTTCACAGTTACTAACCTTTACAATACTTCCAGGCTTCTCTATATCTGTAACTGGCGTCCCAGATTGTGGAACACTCTGGGCCGAACCAGGAGCAGGGGTTCCACCTCCGTTCACTCCCCTTGGAGTTGATGCCGGTGATTGTTTCATTTCTTCTCCATTCATCATCAAATTCATCTGTGCCATGTTTGACATATCACCCATTGAAGTTGCGGGAGTTGAACCATTACCCATTGAAACGGTAGTGTCGCCCATTCCAAACTAAAAAAAACACAGGAATAATTCAGCTATCACATTCGAAATCTTACAGGAATAGCCGAGCTTGTTGGCATTGCGTTGCCCATCATGAATGAATGCTGGCTGCTATCGGGAACCATACCAGGTGATGAAAGCGGCATTTGTCCAGCCTATAAAATTAACAAAATAAATTGGAAGACAATTTCTCTTCGAACCTGAGAAATTCCATTTGGCACCATACCAGGTGGGAACGCCTGTCCTGGTGAATCCAGGTAACCGGGGGGTCTTCCAAAGGAAACACCTAAATAACTTGATATAGTCTAAAAGAAAACAGTACAGTAAAGAATAAACCTTAGTTCGCTTTTAGACACTTTTTCGGCTACCGTAGCAAAACACATTCAAATACATTTTTGAAGAAAGCTAAAGCTGGAGCATATCTATGATCTTTCAAAAAGAATGATAAGTTAGTAACAAATAAAACTTGTAATGCAACGCTACGCAAGTTCGATCTTTCAACACCAGATTTCGATATTACCTGGAGGTGGACCAACAGGATTCGGCCTCATTCCTTGCCCTGGTCCAAACTGAGCATTGGGCATCCGCATTGCACCCGGTCCCATTCGTTGTGCATTCATTCTGGGATCTCCGCCCGGGCCGCCAAACATATATGGACCCATTCCTCCGGGTGGACCACCGCGTCCCGGGAAACGACCCGGTCCGAAACCAGGACCTATAAATAAAAAAAATTCAGTGGGTCATCGCATCAGTACATACCCATCATTCCATCAGGACCCATAGGCATTGGTCCGCCAGGAAACTAAAATGAACAACATTAGTAAGGAAGAAAGAAAATCATACCATTCCAGGCATTCCATTCATCATTGGTGGTTGGGGACCAAATGCATTCGGGGTTACAAACTACAAAAGCATAACATATTGTATTAACCTGGGGTGTGCATTACGTTCTCATAAAAATATTTTCCTTCCTGAGTTGGAGGAGCCTGTGGATCATCTCTACGTTCTGGAGCCGCACAGTACACATCCCAGAACACTCTTTAAACAAATAAACATGATATTTTAAAGAACATCGTCACTTACAGCCACCAGTTGTGTAGGAACCCCGTTCCACTTTCGGCAACTTTGAATGATGACGTATTGGGAAGGCTCTAAAAAAGACAAGTCATTAATGATAGTACTGGTAATGCTTACATTTATTACTTCCTCCTTGTATGCGTCCGCCGTCTTCGTGGCACCACTCAGCTGCAGAAACTCATAAACATATTGCGAGAGTCTATAAACCAAATCATTTAACAGGTACAGATGTCTTGCAAACTTTTCTTTGGCCTGTACTTCACAGGGAGTTTGAATAGGCGGCTGTTGCGACGGTTGCATGGTTGACTTCAGTGGATTCGATAACAGATTAGCACTCACTTAAGTGGATAGGTGCATGCTACTACACCTAAAATGAGCGCACAATAATGCTAAGAACTGTAATCTGCGAAAAGAGAAAATCAAGTTATCCCAAAATCAAGCTTATGTGAAATAAGATTGTTATCATATCATCGCATCCGATTGGTCAGAAAATACAAACTTTTTTAAAATTTCGTTGGTTGGCGCACATCCAATTTTTATTGATCGAAACCACGCCTCTTAGCAGAAATTGGTCCCGTAGTAGACCACGCCCATAGTTTAATGCACCAATTGCATGAACCCTTTGAAAAATTATTTTTGCTGCTTATTTTACAATTGTAATAACTTTTGATGCTTAAATGTGAATATATATAATAAATTATCATTTCTAGATGAGGATTACGAATGTGCTGTGCCTGCGAAGAATAATAAACAGCAGCTTCGACCCTTTTCATGTGATCCCCAAAGCGGATCGCTGGCAAGTACGAGAGCGATTGAATCGTTTCACAGCGGTATGTCTCCTTTATCTTTTAGTCGTTATATTCACATTTTCAGTGGCAATATGGCTCCGAACGAACTACTGTAAAGGGCGCCTACAGAAAGCAGGAAAAACTATTCCATTACTTGTCGATGCAGAGAGAAGATGGACCAAAATTAGAAAAATTTGTAAGCCTGCTTTCAAAACTCATGTTTATATATTTTGTTTAGTATTCCGAGGAGCGTCTGAATGCGGCTCTCGCGGAACACAAATTTGAATACCAACATTTTCGTAGTATGTTGTCCAAGGCCAATATTCTGCTTGACAATGTGGTGTTATCTCAGTTAGCTATTTATGAACCACGGACCTTCCAAGTATGTATTCATTTTACTTATATCGCTTATCGTAATTTAGAGCCTTGTCAGTTTAGCAAAGGAAATGGCTAAACAAGACGGAAGAAATGTTATACCAGATGTAGAAGAATTTTCGCATGAGGTAGGCACATTTGACCTCCAATTATAGTATGTTAGCTTAGATTCATCTTGATGAACGATTATATGGAACTCCATTTCCGAAGGCAGTGCAATTCCCTAAGGGACCAGCAGGAAACCATCTTAGGAAGCCGCGAAAACTTAATCCATCAGAATATTAAATTATTGTTTAGGCAGGTTGTAATTTGTTTTTGTTATAAATTTTTATGTATTCATTCACTCTTCTATAAGTGAAGCCACAGGCTATGTCAAAATTTTAGGAGGCAAATGATATAAGGCAATAACAAAATTTCAAATAATTTATTAGACAATTTCTGAGGCAGGGCTAATATGGTCTTCCTCGACCTCTTCCTCTCCATCCTTGACCATCTGTTCGGTTTGATTGCCTGTCTGGTCCTCTGTTGTTTGTAAATCGTTCATCTGAAGGAAAGAAAAAAGAAATTAAAGGTAGTCAGAAACAAACCTTGATGCTGTTGATTTCTTGAATCGAAGTCACCGCCTGGTGGAGCATCGAAGTATTCAGCCTATATGTTTATAATGATTATTTGTGAAGACGAAAGACAAGCCTGGTTGCTGTTTAAGTTGTTGGTTACACGAGGCATCCAGTCCCTCTGCGAGTCAGGTTGCTGCGTGGATGCTTGGGCACGAGGATCCTGAAACAAAATTGGTAAACTTAAAAAAACAGAAGATCTACCTGTTGTCGTCTTCTTGGATCTCTAATTTCTTCCTGTCTTCTCATTCGCGGATCCTGCACAGCTGGGGCTAAAAATAGAAAATGAAAATGATTGTTTCCTTTTCTAACCTTGTGGTGTGGGCTCGGCGGCGGCTGTTGTCCTCCAGCTATCACCAAAGTTATTACTGGACGACGAAGGAATTTGCTGCGGAAGAGCAGCAGAAAGGGCGGCTGGTGGTGGTCCGGCCCTTGAGCGAAGATCAATATCACCTCCGACAGATGATCCAGGCTGGCCGGCGGAACGATAGTCGATGTCCTAAAATACGAAATGAGGTCAATTCTAGGTAAGCATGACATACTGAATCATTCACACTGGGTGCTACTGCTCGCTGTTGGGTATGCCCCGTCAGAAAGCTGGTTACTGGTGGCGGCATAATTCCGGACATTATTGGTAAAACTCCATTGAAAGGCGGTGGAGCCTGGAACGGTTGAGGTATCAATGGCGGCCGACTAGGTGCTCCTTGTATTGGCGAAGGTCGAAGAGGTGGTTTGCCTGAATATTAATTTGAAAACAATTAAACAAAAGCTGAATATACCCATGTTAGGAGGCAGAGGCAACGGCTGCCCTGGTTTCCATCCTGGTGGCATTGGAGGCGGCTTTGGTAAAGGTGCACTACCAAATGATGGAGGTGGCGGCATACCTGGAAGACGTAATTTTAATCATGCTTAGAAAAAGTTGTGCACTCTAGGACGGACACATAGAAAGTATATCACTCTATCATTTGAATAACTGACGGGCAATCATTACCTTGTTGCGGTTGTGAAGTTTTTGATAACATAGAAGGCGGCGGCGGTCCCAACAAACTGGCCTTCGAACTCATCCGAACATGATCGTCACCGTGGTGACTTTCTTCTAAAATCAAAATGATTAAATGTTTCAGGGATATAGTCTACCATCTCCAGCTGCTCCTGGTTTACTGACATTCCACATTCGTTCGAACTGCCGCTGGGCCTTTTTGGGTGGTGGTTGTTTTATAAGAACTCTCCTATTGTTTGCTGCTGCGGCCTAAAATAGAATGTAAAAAATACAAAACAAGTTGACACGGAATTTTTTTCACAATGAAATGAAATTAAAATTTAAAAGAGTACAAATTAATTAATTAGTATACTTGCAGATTCATTTGAAAGCCTTATACACCTCAAGTTACAAACCTGCTGCCGAGCATGTAGATCATCAGGCATTAGTAGAGCAGCGCCTGAACTTGAACCAGTGGTCGTAACTTCACGGTTCATCTTTTCATATACATCTTCGTCAAGACCCATACCTAAGCAAATCTATGTAGGAATAACGAGAAAAACTACGTTACCAGGGATGACAGTAGACGAGAATAATGAATCCTCTTCTATACGAATAGCAGCAGCTTTAGGCTCCCTCTCTTTGTCCAAAGAACCGACCTAAATTAAGGAATAAATTATATTTAAACAAAACCTTCCGACCATGTTTGTTGTGAAAGAAGCAAGACCGAATATATCTTCCTGGGTATCGCCAGGCCTGTTCCGAGCCCAAAATTTGGTATTGTTATCATTCGAGCCTTAAAAATAATTAATTAACATTATTTCACCTGTAAACATTACCAGTTGCCAAAATATGTCCTTGTGGATGAAATTTCATTGCCCATATGGCTTGGTCATGAGCGTGTTCGAGAAGACCAACTTCCTGTAATAACTTATATAATATTTCTTTATAAATCAATCAAACCTTCTCATTTCCAACTAGCCAATACGCTATTGATCCGTCACCACCTCCAGATACGAAGAGATTTTCATGTACAGGATTCCAAGCCAGTGCTAAACAAGATGAGCTTTTAAAAACATTTGCCTACTAAAGAATACAATTCCTACTTTTCTTGTTAATGATCCTTATTTTCTACAAACTTATATTAATAAAAACACCTCATTTCCGTTGGAATGGTTATCGTTCGTAGCAAACTATTCGTCGATGGAGGGAATTTCAAACTTACAAGTGACTTCCTTTTTATGTCCACGATATGTATGCATCTCCTTCATCGTTCGTATGTCGTATAGTTTTATCAGATGATCTCTTCCAGCGGTGAGCAACCAATTTCCATTCTTATTCCATTCGACTGCCATTACTGACGACTTATGTCCTTGACTGAAACAAAATATGGAATTCAACTTCATATGATAGATCTCACAATGTAGATAGACATACTCCCGTCTTAGGATCCCATAGTTTCACTGGTTGTTGGGAATCCCTAGATCCAGTTACAATAAGTCCTTTGGTCGGATGCCAGTCGATGCAACGAACCTGGAAACCATCATGTAAACAAATGGAATTCTGATGCACTTATATGCTATTGATTATTGTTGTTAGCAGATTAAATAACAACAAAGTATCAACACTAATGTGAAATTCTCCAAATAAGCAAACCTCAGAACCGTGTCCGCGTAGAACTCTTTCTTGTGAACATCTGGCAAAATCCCATATACAAGCTGTTCCATCATCACAAGCGGACGCCAGCTTCAGATCCGTAGGAGAAAAACTGAAACACGATAATAACATATTATAGTTACATATATTCGCTTCAAATGATGATCAATAACCTCGGCATGATGTTCTGCAATATTTTTCAAACTTCGAAGGATTTCAGTTGGAAAAATAACTGCCAACCGTTCAAATTAACAAAACACGAATTCTAATGATACTAGGCAGTACATAGAGGCGTTCACACGTGGCTATACACACACCAATGATATTCTTTCAAAAATAGGCTTATCACTCCTTTCATACTAAAGAAGGTTTAGAAATAATTGCTTACCACAATCCTCGTATGGGCTCATCTTTGTGTGCTTGATACATATGCACGTTGTTCATGTTTGGCTGCCAGTATTTGATGTAGCCGTCGTGATCAGCAGAAACTAGCCATTGCCCATTGTAGGACCATGTCATGGCACGAATTGCTGAATCGTGAGCCTGCAAAATTTAATTTATGGCGACCAAGACCGGAAAAAATACCTGAAGAATCGTTTCGAAATTGAAAGCTGTTCCATTCCATAAAGTGAATTCTCCAGTAGAGGCACCGGTGATGAGACGTTTTCCTTCTGGAGTCCACTGAATTTAAGGATTTGTGGTGAATGAGTTTAGTTGACTTACGCAAAGTGAATAAACGGGACATTTAACTTTGTTCATAGCTGCTCGCACAAATTTCGTCAGAATGCAGTCGACAGGCACGTCTGTTGTGCACCAAGCAGGAAGAGCAGTATTCTGAAAAGAACAACATAACTCCATGTAACTACGAGCATTTTTATTTAGAGAGGTTCACCATCGGTATAAGCAATTTACATAAGTGTCACACTAAATTCTTCACAATTTTTCCATCAAATTTGTGGGCTTCACAGCAATGAAGATAAAATCAGTATATGGTACCAGCCATGCTTGTACAATATATCAAGCAAACTATTTCCTATACGATTTTTTAAGTAGCTGATTTCTTCTATGGAGATGGTATACAGCTTTTTAATGTTGTGTTCAAACCGTGTCCTCAACAACTGGGTCATTTCCGACTCATAAACAAACCTGATATAATTCATCTGGCTGTGGAAGTGGACGATTACAGCGGCGTCCGCCGTACTGCCACAACCGGGACTAAAATGAGATATTACTAAGATCTGCCAGGCGAAACTAACGTCCAAATGATTGAGCATATTTGAAACATAATCCACATGACGTCTCACATTCGCGACGTTTTTTCGTAACCGCCTTCCCGGACCATCTCCGAGCAAAATCTCTTGGGTGTACTGAAAATGAATTGTTCGCAAACAAACTGAAAATAAAACTTACTGAATTTGAATTAAATGTTTGTGGTTTACGGAAGAAGGAATTCCCGCCACCACTTCCAGAGGGACCTTAAGTAAATAATTTAAAATCACTATTTCACAAAGCTACTCACTACTAGATATCGTCAGTGTGACATTGGAGTTCTGTTGGCCAAATGCTGGCTTCGGCTAAAATATATCATCATGTTAAGATTGTATGAATATGAAAGCTTACTACTGATTGAACCATAGCTGCCATTATACTAGCATAAATATAATCTGCTAAAGTGAAATACCCTGAAAAGTGAATATGAAATGATCTTAGGTGAATGATACATAGAGTGAGCATAATATTTTGCAACCATTATGATAATAAAAGGCAAATATGATAAAAATCTTAAAGTAATAAAGTAAATTAAACAACTTCGCCGATGCAAAAAAATTAAAACATTCAAATTTTCGATTAACGACTGCGGGTGACCGCATTATTGCTCGTAAACGCAGTGCACTATGTTTTGAGATAAGCTTGAAATGTTGCCAACAGCCCCATGGGGCAACATTTAAAAGTTAAACCCAGACGTATTACAAAACAGCTAACAATAAGATATTGCTGCTAACGAATGTTACAACATGGCCATATTTGGCCCTATTTTACCTACTAAAACAACAGTTTATTACTATATATGGTTAATCTGTAAATTGACTTATAAAATAGATATAGAACATAATCAAAATTGACTTAGAAATGGAGTCTTAATACAGTTTATACACTTTGATCTTCAGCCGAGCTGGGTTCGACTATATACAAGGTTATATATATTATTTTCTCTTACTATTAAAACCGTGAAGAGAGAAGACACCAAGTTATTGCTGTTAACTTTCCAAAACGAACTGCGGCCAGTTGTATGTAGAATAAACATAAAGTTATGTTCCAATATTTACTTAATTAGAAAATTCATTAAACTTTTGCAGTTTCGGTCGGGTTTATTGGGTTGAAATCATCCATTTCGATAAGCTTGGCAGGTGGATGCTTCATGGTTTATTTTGAATGAGCTTTCTTCTTGTATTATCGTCACCGTAAACGTGTAAGTCAAAAGTATACAAAAAAGTTTTATGTGTATCATCACTTGGCTTAAAACGAAAAGAAAAAAAGAACAGGTCAATTTAGTACTTACATATTGTTTTATTGTTTGACCTAACTCTCACCACACACCCTCTTCTAGTTGTTACAAACAAGGAAAAAGTAATAGATTTTTGTAACATTTACAATAGCAGGAACTTTCCAAAAATAGCTTAAATATTAATATAATTTATTTAAATCATATCATATCAATTGTTAAATAATTTATAGTTTAAGTATAAGTTGGTCTACTATAAATCTTCAATGTTTGGCCTATTACAGTCTTCTACATTTATACTGACATCTTCAGGAGCATTAACGGTCATATATATTGCGTGTGCTAGTTTCCATGCAGGTCCCTTGTGTCGATCCTCCTTCTTCACAATCTCTTTCCACTGATCTCCGTACCATGTCAAGGGACTCATCCACAAACTACGGCTAGGAAAGGTAGCCAACACTTTGCTGCATTTGGGATCGCTAGCGATTATCCATTTAGAACGATAGTAGGCAGCTTGGAAGTTCTCAATAATGCACTTTTTGTAGACTTCGTTGATATTGATATCAATTGAAAGTTTGCGAAGAAGACTAGATTCTTGTTCCATCAACTTAGCCAACTCATTCGAATTCAAAGGCACCAGAATGAGCTTCTCAATAAGCGGCTTTTGGACCAAGTTCACGAACAATTCGACTTTTTTAGAGATTAAACTAGCAGATTTTATAGATTCCTCGTTTTCAAAGAATAGGTCTAACATCATATTCCAGTAGTCGGTAGAGAAGTTTTTCAGCTGCAGGACCTTACCGTTGAACATAAAATAGTCTCTTCTACAATTCAGTCTATCATCAAAGTTGGAGCTGAGTTCTCGAATTTTCGAATCATCCGAAATTGTCACAGTGACTATGCTGCTGTTGTATCGTCGGGCAATATCGAATCCACACTCCAGATGGTTCTCATTTGTTAGGAGAATGAGTAGTTCTTCTTTTGTTCGATATATTCCTACAGAAGGGGGCTTGGTCTTTATTTCTTCCAACCATCTAGCGCTCAGCTCTGACCTGAGTTTCTCTAGAACTTCCTGGTCATCAAACTTTAACACCACCGCGAACACCGTATCTTCACTTGTTCTCTCCAGAAATCTCAGAAGCCGCAAATATTGATAAACTGGATGAACGGGCTTCACGCTTACTACTTCTTCTATACTTTCCATATCGCATATTTTAAAGGAAGTATCCCACAAATTCTTGTCAGTCACCAGTTCCAGCCATCTGGCTCGTACCAAATACAGTCTAGACAGTAACTGAGTTGAAGGTCGCTGGAATTCCAGGTATGTCAGCAAATCGATAATTAGGGTGTAAATCCGGAAATTCTGTTTTAGCAGGTAGTCCCACTTCCGCCTTATTAGTTGCATACTTTCATTTCTATAGTCGATTTCATTTAGAGAAAGATGAAGTTCGCGAAATTTAATTCTATCCTCCAAGGATGCTCCAGTAAGCTTGCAGTCAGTGTTAGTAATATATAAAGATTTAGTGCTTATAGCATTCATATCATTAATAATTCGTACAGTCTCCTTTTCTGTACGGGTGAACACCAACAAATTATCATAATTAGTGTAGAAAGTGTATCTGCAAGGGCCGACCCGAACTCCTTCCAGCTCACAACTCCATTTATCCAGGATTAACGAGATGCCCTCACAGCTGATCACTTTCGGGAACAAAATACAAATCAGCGCTTGTCCGCTATTTATTGCCCATTCCAGAACAAAACTGATTTCCATTATATGTGTTGTAGAGGTGTACCCGGAACAGAGGTTCGAAAACCCGCCGAGAGGCAATTCTGCAGTGATCAGTCGATGTGTTGTGGTGAAATATTTATAATTGTCGTCCGGTCCTGATCTGAACATGTTGTGTTTGATTGAAAAGCAGTCTCCTGATGTCTTGAATGGTGTTAGACAATAGTCCGTTTCCATTTTCTTCTTGAACCTTCCAGTTAATTTGTATGTATAACGTTTTTTTACGATTTTTGTAAATCGGTTAACAATGTATAGTTTATGCTGTTGACAAAAATTGATCAACTGCTCACCGGCCCAATCTCGCTGCCTCTGGAATCCGTTAAGGTTGATCAGTGCTTCTTTATCACCTCCAAATTCGCCATCACTTTCTCTGAATGCTGCTATTTCTGCGCTAAAGCTACCAAGAATGATGTACGGATTTATGGCTTGGCTAGGTATCTGGCGGAACAAAATATCCTGGTAGAGACTACTTGTAGCCATAGCCGGATCAGAAGTGTCAGGTAGATGGACCGCAAATATCCGCAAAGTGATCGTACCGAACTTTGCGTCAAGATAGGATAAGCGATTAGATAATGGTTTGAATTTCAGTATTGACTCTTTCCATCTGGAATGAATCAGAAAGCCTGTGCCGTGTTGAGATCCAACTGAGCTTGAGAAGAGTGTGTAGGCTCCGTTACCAACTAGTCGAGCATATTCGGTGATTCTGGTCTCAGCCAGGGCTATTATATCAGGAAGTGGTTCATCGACATTTTTCGATTCAATCAATAGCCGCACCAGTTTCTCCACTCTGTTGTCCGAAAGTGAACTGCAGTTTAGAAAACTCACCACAAGTCGTCCGTTTTCTAAAGTCAAATCACTCATGTTCTTCGGAACATACTTTTGATAGTTGTTTACAAAGAACGTTGGAAGCTCTCCTGAAAACATGAAACATTTGGTCTGACACAATTATAATTTAAGCTTTTTTAACTGAAAAGTTTTAAACAAAATATACATTTTAGGCAGTCTGTTCCACCAAAGTATGATTTCTTATGCTTAAATTTACCTTTCTTCTTTCCTTTTCTTTTAGGAACGGCCTTATTCTCTTTCGATGACATATCTGGAAAAGAATGGGTAAGTTTCCAAATTTTGGATATTAGAAAATAAGCTTTTGAGAATTTTAGTCAGTTTTAGAGCCTAGATAATAGATTACTAGCGCTATGTGAGTTCATGTGCCGTATGACGGGCTTGCTATCCAGTAGTCTGGTTTTACTAACAATAAGAAAATTAAAAAATACCCCTGATTTTTTTCTTTTAGGACACGGTAATGCAAAAGACCTTTGGGGACCGTCCCTAACGATCAGAGCTGGTTATCCGGCCGGGCCGGGTTGGCTCAGGCCGGGCCGGTAACCAGCTCTACTAACGATATACTCTCGTACTTGGTACTATTTACTTCTAGGTTCCACTTTCTTAATCTAACAAAAAGTGAAGCAATAATGAATATAAATAGTTGATAATGAAAATTCTGTCAATAGTTAGCAGTGTTGTTCTCTAAATACTGAATTATAAGATTACCTAATATCATTTGATTACATATTATCAAGGCAGTCTATTAAAAACCTTATTAATGGAACATATTTAGAACAAAAACTGGAAATAAATAGTTGTTGTCGTATGCAGGAATAAGCAATGCGAGTTGCTGATAAGGTCATTCTTGTCAATATTTGATCAAAGAGTCTTACAGATTAAATGCATGAATCATGTGCTTCGTTGGAAGCGCTTATGTACCAGGTTTTCCAGGTTCTAGTAAAACATCTATAGTCCGTTTCACTGGTTAGATTTCTAATAAAGTAAATCTAAACTTGTAGAACCTAAACTATCTACTGTAATGTGGTATTTGTAGTCAAAAAGATGCGAGGTGGGTGATTTAGCACCGGTTCTGAATCCGTGAGGATTTGAGGATGTGGGTTCGCTCCACGCAGCTGCAGAAGGCTTGGGAAATAGCAGCTCATTTATTCATGTTTCGTGCACCTTAAGACTGAATGTTAGAAAGGAGCCGTCTTTGCTCAGAAGATTCTGGAATTAATGGCCGAAGCCCTATCTCGAAGAAATCTGCTATTAGTGTAATACGAGTAATACAGAAAATAAAATACTTTAAATAAATCATTGTAATGTAAACATACAGTTTAGAAAATATTGCACGTTTGCAAATTCATTCCATTTTTGATTAGAGATGCTTAAACAGTTTTCACTTAACAAAAGTTAACAAAAGCTGGGAAGTTGGAGGTCGGATCAGGCTCTGCTCTATGAATAAAACTTTAATTTGCTCATGACGCAAAACTGAATGTTTCAGGTGCATTTGAAGCAACTATTTCTGTCCTTGATAGTTTTTTTTACCCTCCAATTAAAGCACATATGTAAAACGCAAATTTATATTTGTAAAAGTTTTAAATAAAGGAACTTTTGTATTCTTTAGTCTATGCGTCTCTCCTGCAAAAGAGTTTGTAGTTATTCTATAGTTCCCATCACAAATACGCTGCTGCCACTTCGCCTTATATGTCTTTGTTTGAACATTAGGTTCTTGCCAAATTTTTGATTCATCTACTGAAAAATGTGTTGAAATTTTAAGTAGATATTTCAGTTCGAGTGTGCGAAACAATTGAAATTTTGCAACAAACTCGTGTTCTGCCGCCGTTCAATCAGTGTTTTCAGCACCGTTTTTTCTATATCTGTCTCCGTCTGTGAATAAAGTCAGGGCTGGAAAAAGGCCTTCCTGTTTCTCTAATTTTCGGCACTCGGACGGGTCGATTTCCCAATTGTCAACCCCGGCCTGGCCCTTGAAATTCCCAGCCGTGATTAAAGTTACTCATACTTTTATAGGAAGCAGAAGCCGGGTCCGAAAAATTCCTTCATTTTCTTAATCTCATTATCAAATCTGTAAATTAGACGCAGCACAAAAACCAGTGTAAGCACACCTTTGCAACATTTACTTTAACCCAAAACAATAAAAGTATAAACTATTTATTAAGATATATACAATATATAACGCGAATACTTTAGGTTATTCATCTGTACCGATATTCTGTAAGATTCTATAAAGTACTTTAACGACACGTACAAATTCGATCAAAAGATTCAGTTGCAGTTCTTAAAACTGAGATAATTAATGTAAAACATTTTGAATCTATAAAATCTTTAGTTAAATCTATAAAAAGGGGGTATTTGATTCAGTTTAGTGCACATAGTAACCGTAATTGTGTGGAAACCTTTCTGAACTTATGACTAGGTCTGATTGAATAAGAAACAAGGTAAAAGGGATGGATGTAACTATTCTTGAAGTCATCGATGGGAACGAAGGACGGAATCGTGGTTTAGTTCCTGAAATATCTGAATAAAACATTTAAGTTTAGTTTTTAATATAATTCATAACTTTTAGATATTTACTTTTGTTAGGAACCAGCTTCCCTAGGAATAGAATAACTGCATGGTTTAGCACTCATTTTTATTTTTGTAGTCAGGCTTGCTTACTACAGGGGACTTTGTTAAACAGCCAACTGGAATATTTCATTACTCCAACTCTTAGCTTAGGTTTATAGTGTGATTCAAGATGCATAATTGAGTGTTACTTGCGTATTTTAAGGAGATTTTGTGTATATTTTCGGTTTTCGAACACTTTCAAAAGCCATTTTCAATGAGACTATTTTTTAGCACTGTATTATTACTCTCGAATCAGTCTATGTATATTTATTGGAGCTTATAACATTTCATTTTGTTTGAAAACGTACCCATCCACGACAGTTATACTGTTGTTCGTTTGCAGTGGGGATTGGGTATGCATGGTTCTGCCAGTGGTGATGTGCTGAAAAAAGTTTTATATATAAAGAACAAATAAAATAACACAAATTTCAAGTATTTAAGTTTCACTTGTTGTTCTCAACTCCGACTAGTTAAGAAGAGGATTCCGTTACATAAAAAACATTGAAACATTTACTTGCGCACTTTAGAATCCAATTAACAAATAGTCGCAAAACTGTTTAGAAGATATTATTATAACAAATAAAATATATTCTAATTCCATACCTGGTGGTCCTGACTGTCCATTGGATGTGCCATTCTGTTGATTGGAGACTGTTTTTGGTGGCTGAGGACAGACGAATCGTCGACGTTTAGCTCCGCTAGTCGACGGAGTCTGAAAGATTTAAATAAAGTAATTGTAAGTTACAATGTAAATAAGTTTACAACAACGAATCGTGCAAGTCTTAGATATCTTCTATTGCTTCGTCAAGAAGTAGCAATTTTCTTCAAGGAAATGTGCTGCCTGTGTTTAACTACTTCATAAAGAAGTGATAAACATGTTTTTTTGGGCGAACCAAAAATATCATGTAATAATGTCCGAGATTATATACTGGACTCGAACAATAATATAAAAGTAAATCTTTTGTTGGGTAGAAAACCTCGTGATGTTTGATTGTCATTTTTGAAGACATTTCAAGAGCTTCACAATTGCAAGCGCAGATTGTGCTTCCCGTACAACCAGACCATCCAACCTGAGCACGGGCACGCCCGGGCCCGGTCCGGGCGGGTCCTGAGGATAAAAATCAATAAATAAAAAAAAAATTCATTCGTCCATTACCATAAAGCTCATTCATATCTATATTTGATTGCTTTTTTATCCACATATTCTGCCCGGCCCGCCAACTTTTCCGAGGGCCCGGGCCGGCCCGCTGAACGGTCTGCATACAACAGGCGTATATTACAATGCATACATCTAACTATTCCTTCGTACATCTATTTTTAGCCTCTCCACCTGCTGCGTGCCGGTTGTACTTTACAAAATCAACAAACACGTATTCAAAAGTTTCGGCATCCGGCAAAGTCTAACTATTCTCTCATCCCACACACAATGAACTGTAAACATATCCGCCCTACGAAATCTCGATTCACGCAACCCACGTACACTTATAGCCGTCGGGTAATGACGCGCGAATCTTTAAGAGGTAGGGATCATAGTCAAGTGCTTTTACCGAAAAAAATAGAAAATGTTTCCAAAAATAGATGCTTGACCAGTTTGGTCACCGATCCTTTGCGGCGGTTCCATTAACATGGGACTTTTAAATTAGTTATAGAGTTTTGTGATGAATCCAAAAGCTGGCGTATTATTAGTCGGAGCGCTGACGAGTTGTTTGCAAGAAGGACAATTCTAATAAAATGCGACCGGAAGGTTTCTGCTTCGGTCGAAATGTGGCTGTGCCAGAAAAGTCAAAAAGTAAAAGTTTCAAGAGTGCATAAGTATTTGTATTTCATATTTTGCAGCAGTACAATGCGATTTACATCTCTGACTATAAATATTAAAAGCAAGGTATAGCTCCACAGTACAGTAAAAATCACCAGCACAATATATATAACGACACTGAATTCTTACCAGATACGCGGTTTCAGGCGGATTAGAACTAAGATGTACAAATAATTAAATAGTTAAAATCAAATGTTTCTCTTTCTCTATTTACTTAGTTGGGATTAATTGGACCTTTATAGTCTTAAAGATAAATAGAAAAACTCACTTCATTCGGCTCTCCTTCATGAATTTCTGGATTTTTCTAGCGGCAGCCTGGCGTTTGCGATGACCCCTGGAAGTAAATGTTGCAAATTTTGATTTGTGCTCTGGCTGATTTCTACGAACTGTTTAGCTACAGTTCCACGACTAATTTTTTACAGAATCCTACCTATAAGCTGCCTGAATGGTGGTTGCAGCTCTGTGTTCACGCAAAAGGGATGATGAGTTTTGGGGAACCTAAATCATTTGAATTATGTGTTACACTTGTTTCGTTTTCTTATTTTTTAAAAGTACATCTAATTCTCCGAACCGAAGCGAGGCAAATGTAATTTAATTGTCACGCTCTTCAATTTTCGCAGTGAAGAACTAACCTGAATTCTGAGGATCTGACCCTCCAATGTTGGGTGTTCGCGAACTTCATTTTCATTGGTTGAGGTGGATTCGCGTTGGTTCACCTAAAACATAATCATTACGAAGTCGGCAATATTAATAAGATTTTAAAACGTTCACATCGTTTTTAAATTAAATTTGCAGCAAAATTTCACAATTTGGACTAAAACAACAATACTGCATGAAACATGTTCTTTTATATACCACACAAGGTTATTAATTCAATGCAACCCATAGAAACAAACCTTTTTCAATCTGAAATGCTTCTGTACAACAATGGCTGCATTCAGGAGCTTCTTGAAGTGGCAGAACTAAAATGAATAGTTTAGAAAATGGATTCAACTACTTCAATAGATAGCAAGATGCTCTTTAATGATACCTAGCTTCTTACTGAGTAAACACATTAGCGCAGTTTACACTTTCAACTTTAAAATGCAAGATTTTCAAGAAGTCTTTTTTCTTTTCGCAAAATGTGCCACATTCCTCCATGATGGTTTATTGTTTATTTGGTCTTTTTCGAATCGTCAGGCGTTTAGTTGGAATTGCTTTCGAAACGACCCTGCCAAATGCTTTACGGCGTATGAACAAAAATGAAACCAGTTTCAAATATTCGTATTTCTAAATTTAGTCTTTACCACTCTCATTATTGGAACCGAGTCATCAATTGCATATATATATTTGAAGCATTTACTTTCTGCCCTATGCGAAACCGAGATCAGAGAAGCAGTTTTGTCTATTATATTTTTTCTATAAAATAAAATAGCATGTCAATACTCAAATATTAATAATACACAAATGTTTTAACACTTAATTTTTGCAGTTTTGACTTGTTTTTTATCTAGTGAAATCACACTTTAAATTGTTCAATTCTACAAGACTAATATCAAATAATTCAAATAAGAACTATATTACCTGTTTGTATCTTCTATAACAACTCTGTATAGTTACAGCGGCTCTTCTCTCCACATCGGCTTGTCTTCTATTCGTATGACGTTCTCGATACTCCCGATAGGCTCGTTGGATTACCATTGCCGCCTCGTAGACCTCACGTTGCTCGCCGTCTAAAGTAAAAATTTAGTTTCTTTTTGTAGACCAGTTAATTTTAGACAAAGTGTACCCCGTTATTTCTAGTTTCATAGTAGTTAATACATGACTAAAACGAGGGTTGATATAGAGAGTGAGTAGATCAGTTACAGTAGTCAGATACAAATGAGGAAATCTCTCCCTTATAAAGCCGGTTATTGCGGCACGTTAACTACAAACGGCGCTCGCAGTATAGGTTTTAAAACAGACTATATTATAAGTACAAAATTGTCTTTGAATAAAATTACATTCTTACATTTGGTGAATATTTACTTAAATTATATTCCAAATCGAAAACAGAGAAACTAACACCGCGTCTACAGGAAGAAATAACCCCACCATAGAAACATTTACTTTTGCCGAATCTCAAATTGAACGAAAAATTTACTCACATGCACCTTTAAAAAGGCAATCGTCTAGATAATCTAGTCTTGAACTGGAACTTCTATGATCACATGCGACCATTTTGAAATAATAGGAAATTGGAATGTTTTAGAGTGGTTCCTGAGGTAGTTAAAAGTAGAAAACAGTAGAACTGATAACTGATACGCTGGTGGAGGGAGGGGGAATCGGTGCCTAATATACAGTAACCCGTCACCGATGTGTGGGGACCAAGTTGAGGTTATGGGGGGTCGCAGTGGCGCTTGTTCTGATCTGAGGGCAACCGGGTGGAGCCTAAGTTAGAGAGCCGGCGGCGGGTTCAAGTGCCGCCAGTACAGAGTGAATCGGCGATCGCGATCAGCGATCGGCGAGAGAAGGGGGGCACGCGGTTAGACGTGGGGAGACGCAGAGACTAATTACGTCAGAAAGGCGTTTGTGGACGCTCGAAATGAGAGGAGATAACAGCTGCGTTATTGGATACTTCTTTGGCTTCAGTCAAAGAACTTAGGTTGCCAGGCCGGAGAAGACCAGCAGCTAGCAAGGATAACTTTAAAACCTACGTTTTTGCACTTTATGAGCTATTTTCAATTGAAGATGATGAAGTGTGATTTCAGTTCAGACTGGATGCTATTTATTTGAAAGCTAAGGACGTGTTTTAAAGGGATCAGTGAAACTCAGCCTTCATAGCTGACTGAGATATATATAAATATTAAACCCAAGAAGGAATTTATGTTCTTTAGATGAGGTTGTTGCCCTCAGAAAAGTGGATAATTGTTGCAAATTCATTGTACTCGAGATTACCAAATCTTCACAATAATACATTCAAAAATTCTTGAAACATTCGCAGTTGTCCTTTGAGAAAGCTAAGTAATGTATACTTTAAAAACCCGGCGCAATCTCAACTAATCGTTGATCACTTTTTCGATGTTTATCTCTAAATCTACGTTTAACCTGGTGCGGAGCTATGAAGTCTGCTTGAGTTTTCAAGATGTTTCGCCTGCAAAAAACTCGACACAGTCGTATGCGATGTTCATGTACAAGTTTGAACAAAACAATAAAGATGACCCAGTGTTCGGATGTGTTGGAGAGTGTTACATACAGTTTCCAATAATCAAACTTTTCCCTCCTAATCAATTTTTACTGTTTTTATCTGAATATAACTGTTTAATGACAATAAATACTCAGTACGTATTGTTAGTAATATCGCTAGTCTCATAAGGTTCCCAAACGGTGTCAAAAGTTTCCGTAACATTGCACGATACCTCTCGAAGTAAATGTTTCGGGAGAATTGAAAACATCTAACTTTGTTTAACAGTTAGTTGTTACGTAAAATTATTTTAAAACATCGTGTTTATAAGAATAGTTGTTAACCTTGTTTGCTACGTTATTCGCTCAATTGAGCTCTGGTCACTGAGATTATCCTAGCGGCTGCGGCAGTTCCCAGAACGTGGTTGTTGCTCTCTCGTTTGCAAGAAATATCTTTGGTTTTGAAAAGATTAAGAATTTAAACTAAGGAATATTTTTAAATCTTATATATAACTCTTTCTGTTATTCCCAAAAGTTTCGCACTAGAGAATACTACGTACTAGCCACGAACAACTGTGATTCATGTACTTAATGCGTGGATGCAGCTCTTGGCAACATTTCCTCTTAGCTATTTTGAGCTTGTATTTCATTTGAATTTCAAGTGTTTCCAGTCGGATGAGTTTTCCATTCTCGAATTCCTCCGGCTTACTCACCTGATTTTGAAGGGCCACCGCGATCAATCAAAAGGCAATTAACAACGTGAAAAGTTTTGATAACGGGAAATGAAACCAACAAAAGTGCATTCCTTCAAACCGTTTGTTGGTCCACCTAGGTCAAGGCCGGTATTCAGCGGAATAGGGGATCTTGAAACATTTATAATTGTTTAAGTTTTGAAATAGTTATTTGTTTCAAAGTATCTTCTTGCTTTCGTAACCATATCATTATTCATTTGGATGAAATAATTTTACAAGTAAACTGTATGAATCCGTCAGGAGGAAAAGTTGTGGGTTCGATCCCTCCCCCGTCTCAAGCCTGATTGAGCAACCATGGGATCTATGCTTGAATGTTCTCTTATGATTCCTGTAAACCGACTTCTTGCTGCCCCAGATATGGAAAAAATAACAAGAACACTCCGTCATGTGATATACATTGATATGCGGAAAAAACAGTAAACTGTATACTTTCATATCAAAGTACATCTTTTGAATGAATTCAGCGCAAACAGCGTTCAAATGTAATCATTTTGTTTTTAAAAACATTACTAATCTGTTTGATTTTAGTATGAACTTATACTGTACTAATGTTCTCAAACGACAAACAAGATTATCAGTTTATGGTAATGCAAGTAGAGGCAGTTTGGGAAGCAATGACGATTGATAACTCAGAACTAGGTTACAGTGGAATTAAACAAAATAAAAATAAAACTTAAGTTTTGTATTTTGGATTGGATTCAATTGGATAACGGTTTCCCGATGTACTAATGTATAGAATACAGACGCCTTCTTCAGCAACGTTGGAACATTTACTTATGCCGACTAAAACATATAATTGAAGGAATCAACTCAGAAACGTAAAGCACTACAACACATTTGAAATACATAGGTTTAGAGTTTATGCTAATTTAAATTGTTGTTTTATTTTCGAAATGTTTTGATACACAAAAATAGGATCTAAGATCAGCGCTATCTTTGAGAAAATGGTAGCACGCACATTTTCCATAAGCAGATTAGCTTATCGTTGAAGACGCCTTATGAGTCGGGGCCCATTAATTATCAGGGCGAGAAACCGGAGTAGCTTACGAAAATAACACAGAAATCAACTGTTTTAGGCAGATAAGCGATCTGAATTAGATGATCCATTTGAATGAATATGAGAATTGATAGTCATGAGATTAAGGTGTAATTTGAAGGTAACAACATCTTTCCATGAAGTAGTTTAGTTCTAGTAAATTATACATTACAAACAAATGCTCCGTAAATATCACTAAAAATGTTTACGACCAGATAGGATAATTGGGACGGATATACGTACCAATTTATCTTATTTGCGCCGAGTAAAAAATGTGAATCCGGAATTTTGTTGCCAAATCATTAATTCCTTGATAAACTGGATGGGCTTAATAAATCTTGCAACATTTGCTTTAGCTTAACTGAGATCATATTTTTCTTGAATTACAAAAAACATTTCAAAGTTTGTAAAAGAGCTTTAATTTCCCGTTTTGAGTTTTTAATAGTCACTGAAATCACGTGTTATCTGTCTATAAATATCACTGGTGACTATTTCCGGGGCAACTATCAGCTGTCTAATGTTTAATTGCAGTGAGGTGAAATAAAGGGCAGCTCAAAATATATTTGAGAGATTTCAAAAATACTTTCATTTGTAACGTCTGGGAATACAAATCAACTCCACCCAGTAGCCGTAGCATCGAAACGCCCGGGTGGGGTACGGGCAGTTTTTAGCCACCCGAGCAGTTTTGGATTGTTGCCCGGGCAGGCAAACACTGACCGGTCACCAACCGGGGCGTTTCTGTGCTATGGCCACAGGTTCCTGGATTTTGGAAGCAAAATATTTGACAATAGCTGATATAGATCACTTTTCTGTTAGAAAGTAAAAAAAAGCAAATTCTTCAAACTTGTTCAATATCCTTTTGAAATATTAGTAAGATAATATAAGTAGATTCGGCGCTGCTCCAACAATCAGAATCGCAGAGCCAATTGAAAACACGATGGATAGTATTCAAATTTTCAGATTCAAGAGTCACTGGTACTGTTTTTCAGAAGGTTCAAGATCCACGTGATCACCAGCAAGAGATTACTTTTCTATTAACAGTTGTTTTTTAGTCTTTCCGAGAAATGTCCGTCTGCTCTTACTTGAATGACGCAATTCGGCGCTGTTATTTAACAGGGAAGTATTTGCAGACAGACTAAAAAAACGGATAGAAACTGCAGAACAGAAACATTCGGAATTGGCAGAAAGTTGGGCACAAAATTGAACAGATCGTAGAGCCTGCGATTGTTAGGGTTTTATATGAGTTCCTCAGCAATGTTGTTTGAAATGTATTACTGTAGTCCATAACAAAAAGCAACTCCAGTAAGCGGTGTTGTTTAAGATTTCAAAAATCGCTCTTTCTCTGGCAAAATTCCATTATATGGTTCGATGCGCAATTTTTATTTGTTGTCAGAAAAATAATATTGTACTAGTTTTATTTTGTATCATGTCCAAAAAAAGACAAATACGCAATTGCGGTTCTGGGGTCTTTTGTTTATTATAGACTATATTTAATATCACTCTGATTAAAAGTGGATGACTAATTGTTTGACATAGTTTCTGAATTCACAACTTTTAAAAGCCGACAATTGTTTAAACGATGTGTATACTGTGTTTTCTGGAAATCAATATATATTTCTATTTCTATGTTCTTATTTGTTCTTAGATAAGTTTCTTAAACTTTAATCGTTGTTTATGTATCTCGACATTTGTGGTTATTCCTATTACATAGTTAGCCTGCAGCTGTTGCTACATACCTGTCCTACCCTCAGAGACAACAATTCATCTTCGCCCATTAGCAACTTTACAGCAACAATCTTATGCAAACAATAGAAACATTTGGAATTCCTGGGAACAGGGTGAGGGGATTAGGTAAAATTGAAGTGAAGAACTATATGTATCCGTGTTCTCTTAGTTCTTACTCAAAAAATAGCGCATTTATTCATGGTTTCCCATGTTATACAAAGTAGTATGCACTCAGAATTAGATTAGTCAATGGTGAAGTCAATTCAGGTAAAATATAGGCCCAGATGAGATCCTGATAAAAGTTGAAAGGTCATGGCTGCTCTTTAGCCGAACGGTTAGCACTAGAATCGTTAATCAAGTTTCAATTTTTCAATTTTTTCAAGTTCAAGCTTAACAACTTATAGTTAGCACTCTTAAATTGTGCACTAAATGTGGAGGTAAGCTATTTAAAGTGAGAAAGTTTAAACTCGTTGAAAAATGGCTATTGTATTATCTTAAAAGTCCGATTGTGCTTTTATTGTTCTTGGAGTAACTCACTTTGTTCGATATGTTTTCTTACCGGATAATGCAACTATGGGCTGCAGTAAATGTTGCAATTTTTCTAAAATTTTTACCACAATGTGAAAAAACAATTTTATCAAACTAATATCAAGCAAACACAACACTTCCTCATGCTCAGAACAAAAAAGGCATATGTTGTTGTCAGAAAAATAATATTGTACTAGTTTTATTTTGTATCATGTCCAAAAAAAAGACAAATACGCAATTGCGGTTCTGGGGTCTTTTGTTTATTATAGACTATAT
>JAQGAV010000319.1:0-36711 GCA_034691345.1 Phasmarhabditis papillosa
TACGTAAGTAATATAATCCTAACATCAAGCACACAAGCATCACGGGGTTTTCCATTGCTATCCACATAACAGCCCATATTGTGAATAAAGTATACCTGTCATCAAGAAGAACATAAAAACAAAAATGGCCGTGTAGGAGAAGTACAAAATGGTTGATACCTGGAAATAACACTATAAAGATATTCCGAAGAAAAAATCTTACCACTCCGGTAATTGTCAACTTGCTATTGAAGAAGTGAATGCAGTAGACGAATAGGTAGACAGAGGTGAAACCACTAGTTAGGAAAGAACGCCACCACCAGTGATAATCCTGAAATCCCTCATGTTTTTAAAAGGCTCTCTTAGTTTATAAAAAAGCTCAATCGCATAACGGAAGATAACAATCTCTTTCGACGAGATAGATTTAGACGATAACGTGAAGCCTAGTCAACAGCTAAAAACAAACCTCCGCACACAGATGAAAGTAGGCCAATAAAATCGTGGCTTCGGAACAAGTGATGATGAGAATTGTGAATACCAGGAACAAGAAGCCAAACATATAGTACGTTTGATGGGCCCTTAACATGTGGGAGAATTAAATAGAAAACGCTATTAGTGTTACCAGATACTATTGAGAATGAAGAAAAGCTGAATGAAGATACAACCAAATGGCAAAATTCCACCCATCAGCATGCCTGGCAGCGGCTTAGTGTACATGGTTTGTTCAGGAACTTGACGGGGAATTTGATTGGTACGAACAGGTGCTTCGATGGCCTGGAAGACAATTGAATGATTGAAAAGAACTTGATATTACCTTCTTCTTGAAACCAAAGAAGGCGCCGATGAATGTCATTGGAGTGGAAATGAACAGCCATAGTGCAAGAAGGGCCACCAAGGTACCGAACGGAACGGCAGCCGATGATCCTTTACTCCATAACATCATGTTTGTGAAGAAAAACACAGTGAATAGTATTCCAGGAACAAGGAAACTGGTCAAAACCAAGTTGGTCTTCCAATGGATGCCTTGGAATGCTGTAAACAGAAAGTAATATTATCTATATCCAAGAAAACAAACTTTTATACAAGCGTGCTGATACATATCCGGCAACAATGCCGAAAAATACGTAGAACATGAGCGCGAAAGTGATGAGCGATCCTCTGTTTGCAGGTGAGAGGAAACCGAGACATGCGAATACTGAATGAAATCAATCACATTAATGAGAACCAAAATAATTACCAAGAGTGACAGCAACCATAAGCAGTGTTTGTGTTCCGGCGCCAATAAAAACAGACAGCATCATTGCATTTCGAGGAGCACGGAATACATCACCATGAACCAGCTTCCAGCCGAATTCTTCCTGTGCATCTTCCTATTCAAAATGTTAAGCAATGTATGATAGGAGTTCTCACCTCAGTGTCCAGCTGGTTATATCTAGCAATATCACGATGGAGAGTACGCATGAGGATCATTCCAACCTAAGAAAAAAATACGCGAGTTATTGCAAACGCACATACCATTCCCGAAAGGAACAAAACTATAACAAGTGAGTTCATGATTGAGAACCACTGAATATTTGTGTGAGGGATGGAATCCAGAATATAATCCCAACGGGAGGACCATTTGATATTAGTTTCCTTAATAGTACAACTTTTATGCGGGCAAACGTTTCCGATACCAACCTGCCATCGGATAGTATATGAATAGGTTATTTCGGCTTCCTTGGCACCAGCTTTGATTGAGAGGGGTGCTTGATCGTCCCCACATTTCAAATTCTTAGTATCTTTATGATTGATGGAGCGAGGCTGTACTTTGATGTGGATGATTCTTCCACCAACCTAAGCGAGGACTAACCTAACTACGCTCAAATACTACCACTAACCTTTTCTTCTAAGAAATTGGGATCTTCGTGCATATTACGATACTCAACTAAAATATCAACGTGGTTGAAAATATAATAGCTATCAGTATCTTTGAAGCGGACCTAAATACTAAAGGTTTTACGTAAGTAATATAATCCTAACATCAAGCACACAAGCATCACGGGGTTTTCCATTGCTATCCACATAACAGCCCATTGGGAATCCAGTAGTGCAAACGTTCATGTTGGCCTGATTCATGAAGCAAAATGTAACGGGCATATTGTCGACAATCCTAAAGAACACATATAAGATTCTATTCTGGCAGGATAATATAACAATTCCGTCGCGTACTAACCAGTGGTGCTGATAATTTAAGCGCATTCCCTTTTGGAGTTGTAGTAGTTTCGCTAAGCCGTCAGATCCACTATATGTCTTGGTACACAGCTTGGCACATTTATTTTCTTCTTTGAAAGAGAGCTAAAAACATGATAATACAAAGCTCAGGAAAACAAATAACCGAATAAGGACTGGGACGAATTCTCTCTCCGAAAAGAACTTGGCCCAGATTTTCCACTGGCGATTCATCTTCTGATCCAACGCAGAAATCGAAACTGAAGTACAAAACAATATGCATGAAGTGGAGCCAGGAATAATCAATCAAACTACCATAAATAAGAAACGACACACTCACCTGTGATATTCATATGGAATTACAGATTGGTCACTGTCTAAATGATTGACGAATAAAGTGACATTTGCCTGTAACGTTGAAATATAAATGAATGCCTGGCTAACTAACCGGGCAATTGGGTTTCTCATCCTTTTTTTCACAAAAGTTTACAGGAGCAAGACCAGGAAGATAGAACGCCGTAGTCAGAGTGGTAGCCAGCAAACAAAAAAGAATAACTGGTCGCATACCTAAGAAATATTACTACTAACTTTCAAAAATCACATGTAAATTGCATAATAAAGTAAGAAAAAAGTCAGTACTGAAAACATCAAATTTTTGAAATAATAAAATAGATCCACACTCCCCCCCAACGTTGTTGCCACGACAAAATGAACGGTGGGTCCCGCAGCGAAACAACACAGCGATACGTTTCAACAGGCCCAACCCACTCTACATGATGTAGAGATAAAACAACAGTTACATGTATAATTTATCTTTGTTTATTTACGAAATTATAACCCGATGTACAATAAGGCAATCTTAATTGGAAAAAGTAAAAATAACAACGATGTTCGTGGCTACTATAATCTACGACAATGACCGAGCGTTACGAATGATCATCGGAATACAAACTAGGCGGATACTACCAATAGTAAATACAACTGAGCGAATAACAAATTAGGACAATCATAGATTGCATCATATGAATTAAAAGTAAAATGCTTCAGCAAAGATCTTAGCTGGTTAAACGTAATAAACGGGAGCAGTGGCGTTTTCAATTTGGTAAACTAAGTTGGGACCTAGAATTTTAGCAGTTTCAATCCAATCCTCCCTATGACTGCGTCTGAATTCACGAAGTGCTGCTGTTGCTGCCACCTGCAATAAAACATGTAAAATATCAAAGATCTAATAACGTACATGTGAATCAGTTTCTTTCGATGTCACAGTACACAGTTGAGCAACAATCGGTATCAGTGATGGCGGAGTGGAGTATGGGAAAGCCATTACAACAGCTCCAAGAGCCAAAACGGCACCGTGTCTTGTTCGATGACATCTCGATTCTTTTAGCTCAATTAGTTGATTCTGAATGAATGAAGACAATTAGGATATGAGATCGCACAAACCACGAGAGTTTTATCCAATCTAAGATAGTCACAGTGTATGAGTGTGATCATACATTTGGCAGCTTCCTGCCGAACTTCGTTCTAAACAAAATGTCCATAATAACGGATGGAAAAACTACCTGTGGGTCAACTATAGCACGGAATAACAAATTACGAATTTCCGAAGGACGTTCTTTATGCTCACATACGAATATATTAGAGTAGACTATCACTTGCAGGAATTTGAGAATTGACACTTTCACCCTCCAGAGAATAGTGTGAGAATACGACTAAAGTTTTATGAATCACTTTTAAAAGCGGAAGCCCTACCTGAAGAATAGTATTAATAAAACTCTCTGCGTATTTCTCTTTCAACAACAAACTACTCATATAGTCATGAATAAGAAATGAAGAAGATTGTTTAATGTCGTGATTCTGAACAGTGATTTGATCCTCTGACTCGTCCTCGTTGGCGTAATCAACGAGAATAGGGAACAATTTGATGATACCGGGGGTCAAACAGGTCATACAGTCTTCATAATATTGTAGAAGAAACTCCAACAGTGTCCGAAGATAGATTAGTTGCTGAAAAAAATAATAAAGATCATACAATTTTTATAGCTTACCAATCGTTGTTTATCATCCTCTGTGTCTAGTTCAGTTTCGCTCCTTTGCCTCGAAATTCGGGCAGCTCGCTTAGAAAGAGGTTTTGCCGGAATATTTTGATCCATCATGAACAATCTTGTATCTGACGCAGATGCAACAACACTTGTACAGGACAACTTATTTTTTCGTAAACCCAACTAAAAGTCAATAACTGATAGAAAATCTGAATATATAAAACACCTTCTCCTCAAATCTATTTAGCCAGAAATCTGTACCATGAAGACGGAAGCGCTCAGGCATTTGGGACAAGTCGTTGTACATATTGCTATCATACAACGTACAAATATGCTTTAGTGCCCTGAAAACAAATCGAATACTACTTAATTATTTGAAAACTACGTTGAAATTCCATTTCTCTGTGTTTCAACCATAGCATTTGGTAGTTGCTGCCAGGCGATTTCGCAGATTCTTTTTCTTGTTTCTGTATACCTCCAGTTGTTCGAATTAATCAAATCAGCTCGCCTAGAACACAAAAAGAATAAAATATTCAAATGAAATTAATACATTGCTTGATGCCAAGCGGATGGAGCAGGGCGCGTCATACCAACTAGTAACTGCTCTATTAGCCAAAAAAATCTACGATGGTCCTCTTTTTGTAGTATCTAGAAGTAAACTTATGTAACTGTAAAGCGACCAAAAAATTACCATAGGAATAGTTTGAAGCCAGGTGCTTTCTGCATCGCTCAAAAGTAGGTCATACATATGATCAACAGAAGGCGCCAGCCATTTCCACATTTTGTCCAGAACGGCAAATGATCGATATTTTGTGCCTTTGGCAACTCCAATAAAAAACTCTCCAGCGAGACGTTGTTTGTCTCTCTAAATCTTAGCTAAAGGTACATGGGGATATTATCTTACCGATTTGGACTTCAGTAAACTGGACAGGATGGATGTCAAATTCTCGAATATCTTCTCGCTATCAGGGAAATTGCGGAGCAGGTACTGGATGTGAAAAAGTAAACCGCTCAATAAGCAAACAAACCTTTATCATCCACCAAGTATTGTCGTTTAAGTTGGGATCTTCATTCTTTTCAATCAGAAGATACTTGACCCAGCGATCAACGTTACTCTTGTTCTTAAAAAAAGAAGATCAGTTAACATACAATCAAGAAAAACACCTCGAACCACTGAACAATTTCGGTCTCCGCCTCAGAGAGCTCATTTCTATCCATCACTTCTTCAGAGGCTGGGGCAACAACACTGATAGTTCTAAACAAATCGTTTGAAAGATATCTATATATAGCTGACAGTACTTTGGCCATTTATAGCAACCGTACTGTCGTGTGAAGAAGACCATTTTGTTCCATTTTTCCTCAGTATTTGGAAGATTTGTCGAATCGTAGGCTACGCAAAGATTGTCTGGTCGCAAACCACATAGAAGATGCGGTGTATCTGCTGGCTTAAATACTTCGATACACGTGTTACAATATGAAACAAACTCTTTGTGGACATTCCCAATCAACTCTCTTGGTCTTGGGCTTGTTTTTCTTTAACCAGTACGAAAGTTCATCAGCACATCGATCACGCAAGTACTCTTCATCGTCAGCAAAGCGAGACAACAAAACTCGAATTGTAGCAGCATTTGCCTTATGGCGCTGCGAGCGCCATAACATTGTTCTACATAACTTATTCCGCGTGTGATGTAAATCCTTCGAAGCATTGAGCACCAAAAGCATGCTGACCAGTTCGGCATGCTGTCTGTAGGCAAATAAATAATAGTGTGCAAGATTCCTAAACATACTTTTTGTTTTTCTCGCGAACCGTAACACGGGCTTCTTTAGCGGAAGCCAATTGCTGGTCAGTAACAAAGTTTGCCCATATTCCGTGATGCGACTTTTCTCTCCACCACTGCAGAGCAAATTCATTCAATTCAGGGCTCGCCTGCAAATATAACATACCAAGTTATTATACTAAAAGCAAACCTCATCTTTTCGATCGGGAGTTGTGATTTTTCCAATCTGGCTCCAAATTGATTCCATGAGATCAGAAAATATGGGCCTATCAACCATCTGCAAATTAGCATCAACACAAAAAATATTTTATAACATACCGCCATAGATACTAATGCATTCCATAGTAACTTGCGAGTTGCTACATTAGAAGCAGTAGCCCATTTCGCCTCGTTTACCAAGTAAAGAGCACCTTTCAGGGCTTCCTCGGAACTATTCGGATTTAACATAACTTCGATAACATCGGGAATAAGAGGCTCCCTGGCTTGGGGGTGGTCATTCGCTAATTCTTTCAGTTCGGTGAGTGCGGCGATCCGAACCTAATTTAAAAATAAGGGGGAGCACTAAACAAGGACAAACCCCAGGATAGTCGTTGAGGCACAGCTTGGTGATGATTCTCATGACACGATGGTGGAACTCAGAATATGGTAATGCTTGTTCACGACAAATAATAGTCTAAAATCCAAACTATAATATGACTCCTGTGGTAAAGCAGACCAAATGATTCAAATACAGTTGATTTTCCAGCGAACTCATGGTATTGCGTTTACCATACTGAACTGGATCATTTAAGAATGGAAATACTTCCGTAGACAATTGATGCAAAGCATTTAACTCACCCTTAAAATAAGATTGATAAACTTAGCACAAATTGCAACATACCGAATCAATTGTTTGTGTGTCTATAATAGATCTCAAAAATCCTGATATTGTAATGAGCGATTGACTATCATCCTTTGAAGAAGCCAGTCTTTTTATGACATCTTCCAGCACCGATACTAACACCTCTCTAATGTTTTGTCCATCATACCGTATATCTATTGAAAAATTAACAAGAATGCAAAATGGAAAAATAATCAAACCCCAATTTAGATCGGCAACACCGGACGGCCCCAGTTTTGCACTGGGTAGAACACTGGGACCAGGATTCACAAGATTTGTTTTCGCTGAATCGGGCATAGGTAAACAAACATGTGCACCATTGAAGGCCATCGATAGATGATATAATACTTTTCGCAGTTTAAATCTAAACAAATTCGTATACGCATTAATGGAGAAACAGCATACGTATCAATGTCTGAGCTCTTCAACTGTTCAATCAATGGAAACATGAAACGCTCAAGCATCTCCCGAACAACTATTTTCCTGCTATCATCAGGTACGTGCCATTCCATTGTTACTTCATGTTCTTGATATGTTCTTGCCCATTCCTAGAAATTAACATCAAGAGATGAAAACATTTCTTAACTAACTCTAACTGGCACCCAATCCTTCAGAGGTTTGTTCAGTAGAGCACTAGTTGAGTGAACTTGCAGTGGATAGATGCGTGTAAGCATATAGAGTGAAAACCAAACGCCAAGTGCACCAGTCTAGTGAGGAAGGTACAAGGACATTTTTGAAAGCAATTACCTCATGAGCAGTTTTACATTCACATTCACAAAGCAGAGAAATAATTTCGAAACAAATACTTTTATTCTTTACGTATGCCTGTAAGCGTGATTTCATTAATAATACTTTGAAATTTGACCCCACCTCACTGGTTGTGCAAAATAACCCAGAAGCTAAATTTACGAACCACAATGCAACCGAACCTATGTCTTTTTGTTTTCGAACTTCGGCTAAATTAGATAAAAAGGTAAATAACTCGAATCAGAACATACTCGTGAGACTGTTTTTCAGCTCCAAGAGAACATACTCAGCAAAAAGAGCCCATTTGTCTGGACGTGCCTGGAAGAACACTTGCAAGCCAAGCAAACAAAAATAGACTTACGAAAACAGCTTGTGCAACAACACCTGTGACCATCTCAGTTGCAAGAGCAGATTCAAATTGATTAGTTCGCACAAACTCGAAAATCATTTTTATCAATTTATCAGATACTTGCGATGATGAGTGTTCGAGCATAACTGCTACACATCTGTCAATTTCGCGCTTCAATAGACGTTCTTCATCACCCGTCTTAGTAGTTTCATCTTTTAGACCACCAAGAAGATCTACAGAATTTTTTGGAGCGCATACCGAAAGTTTCCAAATTATTCCCAAAATCCTGAAAAATAAAAATAAGCAATACTATTTACGTTTAGGAACGATACTTTTCCATAAGTGTTTCGGCTATTTCGGGAAGGCGGCTTGACTGCTTGCACAGTAGCTTCTCATCTTCTGTTAGATCATTACGCTCCTCCAAGCAAGCGCTTGCATCCACAATAGGTACCAAATAGATGATAAGAATAATGTTCTGGAATTCGAATTCGAAACATTTTATCAAATTATGTAGAACCTGTAGACTGAGCGAAGTTTTTTCAACATCGTTAATGTCGATAGCGACCGTTAGAACATCCAGAAGATACACCAAGTGATGTCTCAATGAGCGCTCCTGCTGATGTTTCAGTACTTTCTCCCGATTAGATTTTGTCAAATGATATGTCGACACAGCAGAAGCCATGTTGAACACCTGAAAAATGTAACACACCGAAATACCAAAATAGTACTGAAACAACGAACCTCATCCATCTCAGCAAACCAATCAACTGTCATCTTCAATTTCTTTCTCGATGGATCAGTATCCGCAGCAATCTGATATATGACTTCAACCAAAGCTTCAAGAGTTTGCGTCAATCTATGTGGCTCACATACTGCATTAAGGCTACGATATGTACTTAAAGGAGACACAATATTTACACAGACTTATCCGACTTACTGCTCCAAAAACTTCGGAACAACTGCTCCAGGGTCCAATGAAGCAAGAACCATGATAATTTTAGTCGAAGCCTAAAATTATCACACAGATGTGTTGAAACCAAACAGTTTGTACCTTAAGATCATCTCCGTTATACAATGCAGTCATCGTAGGCTCCAACATGATAGCAACGAAGTTCGAAATATCTTTATCGGATAAATAATACTCCTTTGGAACCTAGACATTACAATTACAGCAGAATATAAGTACCGCCTAACTTCACGTTTATGTTTCTTCACACGCTCCAGATAAACGCGTGCCATGATATGTGTGCAAAGAGTCTGCATGAACAAAAGAATGCAAAGCTGATGATCACCACTATTGGAAGGGTGCAAAAAAGACTCTAAGCACTTCATCAGTCGGGCCAGATGACTCTCGCAACTAAACAATTGAGGGATATTAAACAATTGAACAAAGTGTGTACCTATTAGGACCACCAAGCCAATCACCGACCCACTGTGCAAAATGTTCCATACTGGTGACTCCAGATCCATCACCGATAGCTACCTTTCCAGCTCGAAGGCAAAGCCCCATGGATCGAAGAACAAGAGTAAATACGTCTTCGTATAGTAGAGTTCTATCCAGGAAATCAGGGGCCCAATGATGGACACTTTGAAGTAACGGTAAATAGATTAGGTCCACACAACCTACGAGCTGAATAGGTAAGGTAAACTTTCTCCCCAGAACCGTCCCATTTCGACCATTGTATAGAGTTTCCATAGAGTATCCCACCAAATGCCAGCGCCATATATTTGATGTTCCTAAATATGTAATACAATAATGTAAGAGAGAAAATGCTAACTTCTGATGTCATATTGACGGAAAGGAAACGGACGCATAAATCGCAGAACGTCTTATTGGAGTAACGAGGCGAAATGTGCACTTGCAACTATAAAATTCAGTAGATTATAAAGTTTAATCACAAATACCTGCTCCCAAATGTCTTTCTGAATTTCCAAACAGTAAAATCGTTTCATTTTGACGACCGCAGTACCCAATTTGTCAGTGTCGATATCTTCAAGTTTGCCATATTTGGCATTAAAGTACAGCTTATAGAGCGGCTTCCAATCGAGCGTGAAATCCTTTCTTGTTAAACGCGAAGAACTAAAATGCAAACATAGCATTTTACAAGGAATTACCCACGTAATCAGTTTCTCTAGTAGCGTTGAGGCAAGCTTGACAACTTCAAACCACTGACCCTCCTTGGTGAGAATCAAGTAGTACATCTTGATAAGACGGATATGATGCTCTTTTTTGAATCTCAGCCCATATCGCTCAATGTAACTGAAAGAACGAAAATGTTGCATAAGTGGTTTCCCAACTTACTCTATCAAATAAACAGTAAAGTTGTGCAGCGCCGGAACAGGTTCGTTGACTAATACAGCACAAAGAACTCCATTCTCCAAATGCTCCAAGTATGAACAAAGTCTCTAGAAATGTTTTTTTATTTATTCTGAAAGACCGAATAAAAACAACCTTGTCCAAGGCAACATGATATGGCAACAGTGAGCCACGAACTCTTGGTTTGGTGTAACCATTTTTCAAAAGCGCAGGAATAGTTAGACTCCCATCAACAACGACCTTCCATTTCTAAATTTAAAAACTATACACACACTATAATAGTTATCGATATTGTTATGGCATTTACCAATTTCGAATTGAATTTACCTCCACGGTCGTATCACTCATGATATCAATGAAGTTTAAAAATAAAGGATATTGCAAAATTTGTAAAAAAAAACAGACAGATAAAACTAATTTTCCGTTTTGTTGCTTTTGTTTAGACATAAGTACAGGATAGAGAAAGCAGCACTTCCTAACCTGGTCCCCATGTAAAAGCGGTAATGGCTGTGGAGGACGTCTTTGCCCAAATTCTAAGTCTTCCTCAGTAGATTCCTTCGCATTTCGCCGCTTCCGGGACTCTGACAAACCAATTCCACTATTTGCTCCCATTCATTCACTTGAGTATAATACCTAAAAGATATTGTACATTTTAAATGAAACTTATGACAGGAGTAAGCTAAACAGGTAAAACATAGGAGCACATATGGTTCGTGAGAAAGTGTTGATTTTTAAACAAAGTTAAATATTTGTTATTTTTGAAAATTGAACTCGTTAACTTTCGCTCTATGGAAACAGTTAAAATTTTGGTGTCTGGGGTTTTCGATGACGGAGAATCATTGGTACTAACAATAAATAACAATAATAGTAATAGTAATTTTAAAAGTCAAAGTAATTATGAATGACAAATTTTTTTACACAGTGAAATAAACTAAAGCGAAAAGATGGAACTAGTTTTGTTTCGTTTTTGATCCTAGACAAAATTTGCTCCGATCAGTGCCCAAGACTCGTCAGTAGGAATATAATAAAAGGTAACATTAAATAAGTTGACCTTTTATACCCTTACCACCGTAGCTTATATCTTAACGGACGCTTCATGCGTATGACCATTATATTCAAGGGGTCAAGCCCTGTGGGGAAAAACAGTTTGCCAAGGGGAAAATACTGTTTTTACTCAGTTAGTTGTTCCACTCAGAGTTAGTTGCTTTTTATAATATGGACTCTTAGCTATTGTGGACTATTCTGTTGTTACTGGACGTAGCAACTTTTACGTTGTAATATTTAGTAGGCTATGTTCTATGATTGATTTACAAAGTTTCCCAAGAGCGTCTAGGGAAAGTAGAACGTTTCATCTATAAAACTGATATTATCAATTATTATTTATACGAAATGGTTTGTGTTGATTCGGATAATAAACAAAGTAAGACAAAATCCAGGATTGCTGTTTAATAAAGAGACAAGGAACTAAAAATAAACAGAAATTGGAAATGGACTCTTTGCTAATAGATGACATTAAACTCTAGCAAAGTTCCTAACACTAATGATGAACTACAATTAGATCTTTCCAATATATATACATTACGAGTCTTATGTATATATATGGTCATTTCGATGCCAGTAAAAACTTCATCAATATATTTCCTAATGGTGAGATGATTTTCGATGATTTTCGTTTGAACCACAACTCGTAGAAATGTCTCATACAAAATCGGCCAGGACTGGCGGCCAGTTAATTGCCGAACGAGCGGATGGCACAAAATTTATTTGGCAGTTTTCTCATATTCGAAAGATTTGTTTCTCAAACTTTTATTCCTTTCAACTATTTTGTATATATTTGATAAATATTTGAAATGCCTGGAAATATTTGTTTTTTTTCAGAATGGCGACATTATCCAAGGCAGACTATTTGAAGCGATACCTATCAGGTGCTGATGAGTGCGAAAAAAAGAAAAAGAAGAAGGAACGAAAAGAAAAAAGAAAGCATACCGGGTTTGAATTCAAAATTTATTGTTTTAATTTGCTCATTTCAGTATGAAGATAATTGATGGAGATGCTTTCGTCTCCGTTCTATCGTCGGCTCGTGATCAGGCGTATTCCTCCGATGAAGAACGGGAAGAACTAAAGATGAATGAGGAAGTCAAAGAAAAAGTGGGTTTTTGTACCTATATTTCGGAAAATTTCGTATTTCAGATAAAGAAGGCTCCTAAATTCAAAAGTTCGTTTGTTTCTCTAGGTAAGTTTTTTCTAAATATTTTGCGTGGAAAATGGAAAAACATATTTATGAACATTATTTTCGTCAGATCCTGAGCCAAGTACAATACATCTTAAAGAAGAAAAGAGGTATGGAGAGGATTCACGCCGAAGTAAAAGACATGATTCAGGTAAATTATTTTACCCCACCGTTTTCGAAAGATTTATTCAGAGTCCCCCTCACCTGTCCGTAGAAAGCGGCTTGACTCGGATAATTCCCCACTAAGAGATCTGTCTCCGCCTCGGAGACGTAGACATGATAGTGGTTGGTTTGACTACAGACATTTTTTTAGTTTGGATGTTATTTTCGAATATTTGCTTCGTTACTTTCCCCTGTTCATAATTGCTACACGAAACATTTAAGATACTTCCCCACCTCGCAAGAAAAGTCGGGATTCATCGCCAAGACGACGGAAGGATAGTGGTGAGAAAACAATTAAGAATTTCGAGGTAAACTATATTACACTTTCAGATAATTCCCCACCACGGCGATTTGTTAGTCCAGACCAATCTCCTCCTAGGCGACGACGCCGTTACGATAGTGGTATTTTCAGTGATCTCGTAAATATTTAGCTATTTATTTTTGTAGATAATTCACCTCCACGTAATGGTCGTAATAACTCTCGTGATATAAAGAAAGAAGGTATTTTTTAGCATTTGGTTTTAGATTAATGTTCTATAGTAGATTTGTCTCCACCTCGTTCGAAAGCTACCAATTCTTCTTCG
The DNA here is from genome assembly GCA_034691345.1 of Phasmarhabditis papillosa. NCBI lineage: Eukaryota > Metazoa > Nematoda > Chromadorea > Rhabditida > Rhabditidae > Pellioditis > Pellioditis papillosa. The sequence continues at coordinate 13,280 of JAQGAV010000319.1, forward strand.
CGTCGACATGTGGATGAACCGGAAATTGAATCGAAAGGAAAGACTTTGGATGGAAAGGTTTTTTTTCTTATAAAAGTACCTTAATCGTTATGCTTCAATTCATTCAGGTGGCGGGACTTCAAACAGCAGCAGCACTCCGAGTAGAGTCAGAGAAGAACAGAGAGCGCGAAAGCAAGGTTTTTTTAAAGAGTAAATGTGTGCAAATTTAAACTGGTTTTCAGATGTTTGAAGATATGGATGTTGAAACTAGTGGACGTGGTGCTGCAACTGTAGTAAGAGAAAAACAAATAAAGCGAGGTAGGTCGTCTGTTATTTCTCTTGTATTATATTTACTCATTGTAGGAAAAGAAAAGACTGAAGACAAGGAGAAAAAAGAAAGGGAAGCCAAGAAGCAGGAGGAATTAAATGAAAAGTATAAGTCTTCCTGGAATCTTGGTGTGCGCCAAATTCAGCAGGTTTGCTGTGAATTCTAGTTCTCTTTTAATTCTTTGTAACTTAAGAGGCAATCTCAGTTGGAAGAAATGGCTCGAGTGGCTGCTGAGCCATTGGCTCGCGCTGTCGATAATGAAGCGATGAATGAGCATTTGAAAGATGTATTACACGAGGATGATCCAATGGTCTCCTTTATGCGCAAGAAGAATAGGGAGGAGGCCATTGATAGAGGAGAATTAGGTTTGTTCGTAATATTTTTTTGAAGTTACTAATATATAACTTTAGTTTATCCTACTTACAATAAACCCTTCATTCCCAATCGCTACGGAATTCGACCTGGATACAGATGGGATGGAGTTGATCGGTCGAATGGATTTGAAGGAAAACTTGCTTTGATGGGCAATAAGAAAAAAGCTGAAGACAGTGAATATTATCAAAATCTTAGTTTGTACGAATGAGCTTTTTTAAAGATTTTTTCTGTTTCGCGACGGGTAGCAATAACACCGATGTATTTTTACTGTTGCCTCATGACTTTGTTGTGATTTATATCTATCCGTTGTATTTTTTATGTTTCAATAAAATATATTACTGGTCCTACAGTTTTTGGATTCTCTAGTTCAGGGTTGGCAATCCACGTTTCAATTATTTACAATTATTTACGTGCATTATTTACATTGAGAGACCAGCCATATGTCAGTTGTCTGGCTCTAATTCGGCCGGTTCTAAAATATCCTTTGCAGCGAGATGTTTAAACTTCGATGTTCTTACCAGAATTATGCTTGGGGAAAAGTCGCTTCTGAGAGTGAAGTAGCCAGTATTGTGGTTTCTGGTTCACATCAATCAGGAAGGATCGATTCAACTAAGCCGTTTGCTGAGGTGATTAGGCTAATTATATAACTATTGTCACCCCCTGAGACCTGCTGCCCCCACAGGAAAGCATCAAAAGTAGACTTGAGCATATTTCGAAATATATGCTATACTTTCCAATTGCAGTTCTGGATGGGTGTTCACCCAAATGGGCCATCAGCTATAAAAGACTCAGGAGAATCTCTTTGCGACTTCATTAAAAACAACAAGGGAGTAGTAGCAGAACATGAGTCTGGTTTGTTGAAGCACATTCAATGCGTATTCATTTTTTAGAGAGCCTGCAGTTTCTATTCAAGGTTCTGTCTGTGAACTCTGCATTGTCGATTCAGACTCATCCATCAAAGGTATTGCTTTTATATCAACTTTTTCTGTGACTGTCAGGATTTTTAGAAACAAGCTGCAATACTCCATAGTGCTGATCCGAAAAATTACCCAGATGCAAATCATAAACCTGAGATGGCTATTGCTCTCACAAACTTTCAGTTACTCTGTGGTTTCAGACCTGCTCCGGAGATAAGCTCAAATATTAAAGGTTCGTAAAATCTTATTTTATTACAATAATTCGAATTGTTATCGATTCTTAATCGCATTTCAAGGTTGCCCAGAACTATTATCTTTGTTGGGAGATGTATCCACATGTGTTGATGATCTGGAAAGTGAATCGTTGGAGAAAAGAGAGCAAGCCCTGCGTACAATTTTCACTCATGTGTGGAATTCTCAACCAGAAGACCTTGCTATGGCCATCAGCCAAATGATAGATAGGCTGAAAAAGTCAGGTATCCTGAGAACTATTATTTATTCAACTTTGTAATAATTTGTCAGGAGATAATTCAGCTCTGGTTCCGCTTATGATTAGACTAGATGAGGAATATCCTGGAGGTTTGTATAAGTTAATAGTATCTTTATGTTTTATTTTGAAGGCGATGTTGGTGTGTTTGCGCCTCTGTTTTTGAACTACTTTACGCTATCTCCTGGTGAAGCCACTTTCCTAGGTCCTAACAGACCCCATGCTTATTTAAAAGGCGGTGAGTTCTATTTCATTACTGTTGCATTATATTATATATATAATTTATAAAAACCGATATCTTACGTCCCAAAATTTCTTTAAGATTGTATTGAGTGTATGGCGTGTTCAGACAATACAATCAGAGCTGGTTTGACACCAAAGTTTAAGGTATTATTTTACTCTTATGCTTTAAACTCATTATTGCAGGATATAAAAACGTTATGTGCGAATATGGATTACAGCATGCTACCTCCACCAATTTTTAACTTTATTCAGTTATCCGACGGAGTAAGAAGCTACGCGCCACCTGTTCCTGAGTTTGCTGTTCATAGAATCAAGGTAAGATATTCCCAGTATTAGCTGCTCTCTAGCCTTCACAGAGTGGCGTAAAAATTATAACTGTGAGTGCTCATTTTACAAACTTTGTACTAGAGAAGAAGAGGAGACCGAGTAAGCTGATGTGGCTTCCTATAGTTGTCTGCCATATTTTTTATAAACTGCTTTATGAATGTTCATTACAATTTTTCAGTCTTCCGCCGGACACCTTCCTCATGTAGAGGCCAGCAGTCTTTTGATAGTCATTCAAGGATCAACCCAACTTATACATGATTCAACTGCTCTGTCGGTTGAACGTGGTGATGTAGTTTTCCTAGCGGCTAATATTTCTTCTGAAATTCAGTTGCAAATTTCTAGCTCTGATTTTGAGGCATATCGTGCATTCACTCCCAAATCGGTGTAAATTAAATGTCTTTAAATGGTTTTTTTACATTGGCACATAGGTATCTTTTCTGTCAGTATTATTCATTATTTATTTTTGTTTATATATAAATCTTTCATAGTATCAACGAAGACGTTTCCTAATTACGTCAAATGAGGCGGAACGCCGAACGTAAATTTTAACATAACTATTCCAACAAAAACATAAGTGAAACATGTTATTTTCAAGCAAAACTTTTATATTTATACGACAATATGTTATATTCAGTATGTGTATAGCTCAGTAATTACTGACGTCAGGGCTGCGTATAGGCCGGCCTGCGACTTTTAAAAATTGGGCCTGGCCTGCCTGCTCCGGCCTGCTTGGGCTGGCCGTGGTAAAGCACTCTAAAATGTCACAACGAGTGTTCAATGCTCTGCCCTGCACTGGCCGCGAGCATTCGATTTCTAAAAGAACCACACTGATTAAAGTTGCGTAACATTTCAATAAATTATCTAGTATTGCTTCTGCAAATTATAACACAATCTCTTTTCCGCGTGGATTTTTAACTGCTATTTTACATTCGCTTTCATTTCCAGTTTCATTGATGTATTAAATTTAGAACATGTTTGCGGGACAATCTAAGACCGATGAGTTGAAAGAGGATCCACACAATAGTTCAATCAGTTTAGTAGAACAACCATTGTCAGATACTCCAGTTCGTCAAAAAAGATTTTTTTTAAACGGAGAGGTAACTTTTAAAGTTTATGCCAGGAACATATGTAGTGACAAAAAACTATACATTCAACAACCGATTACTTTGTCTAAATATATAAAGTTTTGTGCTCCAAATTATACAAAGTGTGCATGCCGTCAGAGGTGGTTATCCGGCCAGGCCTGATGTTTTTGAGCACAGGTCGAGGGCCGGATAACCTCTGCATGACGTGAACGGAAAGGGCAAATTATTTGAAACACTAGCGCACATTATCTTCTAACAATAAGATCTATTATTTGCACTATAGTAGTATATATGGAAGACCAAACTAACCTAAAAGTTTTGTTCTCTCATTGTTTTACACTTGTATTCAGTAACAAGCAATTATATTTTACGACTATGCTTAAAAATAACAAGGCTTCATTGATACCTGTTTAACATTCCTCCAAAGTACTACGTAGCGGGCAGACAACTGCCAAGCTTAATTATATAAATATTTTTTATCGGGAAATTCCATCTTCAGTCTGTATTTGGCATTAACACTTGTATATAATTTCAGTTAACTACAAATAACAAAAAATAGACAAATTTCGAAATATTTTTAAAAAGGTGTTCAAATTATTATTAACAGAGACAACTTCTCCAGGGAAGCGGAGTTCAATGGTCGGCCTTAAACATAAATAGACAAGAGCAGGGCTGCGCACGGGCCGGCGCGGTCATTTTGAAAACTTGGGCCCGGGCAGATATTAACAACGGGGCACTTGCTTATATAACTTATTATAACTACGTAATTTTGCCTCCAAAATGCAATTGCATTTTATCGGAAATTTACGCCAATTTCCGATAAAAAGTCGCCTTTTCTGCTAATGGCCGGTCATCCGCCACCCTGAACTTCTCGGGCCCAACGGGATACTTGGCACCCGGTGGTGGAATATCAATGTTGTAACTCAATTATAAATGTGCACAGTTCCCTGATTTATTTTATTTATATTCAAATCTTCAGATAAATTCGATCATCTCCTTTGCTTTGTTTGCACTTCAAGTCTATACTACATTTATTTCACTGTTTGGGCGGAATTTCATAGCTGCGTTCCATTCCACTAATAATAGTACGGGTGGTCTGCTGAATAACTCCTCCGAGTACGGTACTTCCGTTTTGTCTCTTTTTATTCTTCTGATATGTGGAATAGCTGCAGGATATCTCATACAGTTGACAAAGATTCCCGGACTATTAGGTTTGTCGGTTTTACAACGTATGGTTAGTGCTGTGATTTTCAGCCAGAGTGATATTCAACTTCGTGCAGAGTTCCTAAATGACAACCGTGGTTGTTCAGTATTACTTCATGACTAGCTAAACCAGTTTTAATTAAAACTTTGGGAATTCTTTACCAGTTTTGCTTATATCCGTTAAATACTATATACCTACTATCGGTAAAATCATATTATGTTCCCTAGGTATGCTATTGGCGGGCATCATACTCCGCAATGCTCCATTTTCTGGAGATGTCATGATTGTAGTTAGCGAGTGGGGTAAGTCGAAAAAATTGAAGTAGTTATTGGCAATGAACCAATAGTGGAAACCTAACCATAAAACTGTAAGCCGCCGTTCTGGACCCGTCCACATCTCAAATTCTCTGTCTGAAATTGCTCCCTTCCTTGCCAATTCCTTAAATCTCACCATAAATGTCCGTGTTTGCTCGTTAAAATAGGGAAACTAGTGTGCATTTGTTGCCTAGGCATTGGAGTGAGCATTTGGGACCGCTTCGTTGAAGAACTAACACACCTTCCCTAGTAGTCGGGTTAACCAGCTGTGCGAATTTCAAGGGCCAAAATTTGAGAAACCGGCCTTTGCCTATCCCTGGGGTTTACATTTTTAGAGTACTGTAAAACGAAAACTAAATGGAATATCCTACTGGTCTATGCTAATTAGAAAGCGCTAAGCATAAGTACAAAAGGGAAAACTCCAATTCTAATAGTTACTTAAAATGCAATAAGCAAAACATTAATAGGTTAAACCCCCAATGTAAATATTTTTCTAGGTACGGTGTTGCGGCGTACCGCTTTCATTATAATTCTGTTGAGAGGTGGCCTATCCCTAGATGCTGAAGCTCTCAAGAGACTAAAGGTTGGTATACAGTATACTATCCGGGAAGATACAGAAATCAAATTTTCCAAAATAGGCTCAACCTTTTTTTAAAGGTACGCCAGGTTCCCGTTTTTTGAAACGGAACTCGTATCATATGTACTTTCCTGGGATTTATTTTTTGGAGCGCGGTTTCGGAGAAACTTGTTGGCGATTGCCATGGCTGTAAAATAGAGGTACACTTGGATAGCATAATCTTCATTTTCAGGGTGCATGTTTTCGCTTAGCTCTTATTCCATGTACTGTAGAATCTGTTGTAGTTGCCGTTACCTCCTGGCTCATTTTGGGAATATCTTTCCAAATGGCTCTTCTTCTAGGGTATGTAAACACACTTTAATTCTACTAATCTGAAATCTTCATTCCGACTTAGGTTCCGAAACTAACTATATAATTATTCACTTAAGATTCATATTGGCAGCCGTATCTCCAGCGGTTGTCGTCCCAGCTATGTTGGATGCCGCAAAGCAAGGTTACTACTATCATTAAACGAAAGAAAAACTAGACTATACAGTAGAAACCTACAAATCTTACAAGTCCAAATTAACGCAACTGTAAAGTGTATGGTCTATCCATATTTTTTCTGAATACATTTTAGACCAAGCTATTGACTAAATCAGTCTACAAAAGTCATTCTTTTGGAGACGGAGAAAATCAGCAAACTCATAAGTATCGTTTATTTGTGATTCCTTACCCATGTTAAGGGTACGGTAGAGCCTCCGGTGTTACAACGCTTGTAGTTGCAGCGGCTAGCTTAGACGATGTTTATGCAATTACTTTGTTTAGTTTGTGTATAACAGTTGTCTTTGGAACAGGTGGGTGATATAAGAGACTTTTCTTTATAAGTGAAACTAGTAATATTTAAGTTGCCTTATCCACGCATGATATTTGTATGGATGGGAATTTGACCTGACGGTACAACAGGTCAAGTTCACCTCACTTATAGTTAGAACAAATGGAATAATGGAGCTAGGATACAAATTCCAAACATCAACGCCAAATATTTAGTGAACTTTGAACTGAAAAACATCACGGAAATCTCTTAACTATTCGCTAAATGTTCTTTAGGATCCAGCATTGTTTGGACCGTAATCCGAGCTCCAGTTGAGGTGGTTAGTGGTATTATTATAGGGGTCGCTGCTGGTTTGTTTAGCACTTGTAAACGGTCTTTATAACATGATTTAGGTTTTGTGCTACATTTCTTTCCTTCTAAAGATCAATCTAATGTTCATCTAATTCGAATTAGTCTTCTACTTTCTTTCTCTACTGCATTACTCTTTGGAACAACCGCGCTACACTGCGATTCTATTGGGGCTATAGGGGGTTAGAATAACAATAGAAAATAGTAAAACAAAATAAATATTCATTGAAAGAATAAAAAGAAAGAAGTTCGTGTTTAATGCGTTCTTTGCTTTCCGTTTTATCTGACTAGCCTTTGTTGTCAATTTCGAACAAATATATTATGGTAACAATATTAGAATAACAAAATGTCATATTATCGTTTTTATGAAGTAAGTGATACTTCCGTTTTCAGTTCTTATATGTGCGTTTATTGCTGCTCATTGCTGGAAGAAAGCCGGTCCAATGCCTGAAGAGCACTACCTAGCAGTCATGTGGAATCTCTGTTTTCAGCCACTTCTGTTCGGACTTATTGGATTTGAATTATCTTTTGATATGGTTAGTGAAACTCAGTATTAAATATCCAATATTAGAGTTCCTACCTATCCAGGACCTAATACTCTAACTTGTAATATCTAATATGTATTGAAACTAGTCCTAAGCATACGACTCGAAGTAGTCCCTTGTTTTCTGAACCTGAAGTTTTTACTATAAGTTATTCTGTGACTGCCAACGTAAGAAAACTAATTGAATGTATTATTTTGATATTAAACGACCGAATATTAGTTCGCAGAGTCTAGGATGAAGCTAAAAATGACAAAGTATATTTTTAGTTAAACTGGTACTCCGTGGGTCTTGGTCTTGTGGTACTGGTTATTGGCATTACTTTTCGTATTGTGGCCGCCATTTGCGCTGTGTTCGGTGCGGAACTAACCTTCAAGCAGCGTCTATTTGTCGCTATTTCTTGGACTCCAAAGGCTACTGTTCAGGTAATACAATAGTTACAAATTTGTTTGTATGGCTTTTGTATTAATTTCTTATTACAATCCTACAGTAGAACTATTTCGCTGCAAGAAATTAAATATAGCAATGCACCGGTAAGTACCAATATGAGCGGAACTGTCAGTTCCTATCACCGGGGCTAGAGATCAACCAGTTTGGTTTTAAAACTCTTCCTATTTGTATAAGTTCTGGTTTGTAGCGATTATCTTCTATAGGCAATTTAATTAAGAGTAAGCTAATAAGAAGAAAACAACTTTAATTTGTTCTATAACAAAATCATTGTATATTCTCCAGGCTGCTCTTGCTCCCGTTGCATTAGACCTGGCCCGGTCTTCGTCCGATACTTCGGATGAAGTTTTCCGTGCAGCTCAGCTCATCTTCTGTGTTGCTGTATTGAGTATTCTAACCACAGCTCCTATAGGTGAGTAACGTCCAAGCGGTCGTCTTATAACATTTGGGTTGCCCTCAGCTAATAACGACCTCAATACAAGGTGGTGGGAAAGGCAAGGGTATACTGTACAAACTTCAGCCGAGCAATGGCGCGCGAAAGCGTGGACTTATCTATTACGAAATGTACAATACCAGATTTAACTTTATTTTCCGAAACAATTAATATATATATTAGTCAATATAACTATTTTGCGCGTTTTGAATTAAGCACTCAGACCTTCAACTTGCATGTCGTTTTCCGCCGACTATACACTCCCATTATTTTGAAAAAGGGCCGGCACGGCAGAAGTTTCAGTTTTGTGGCCCTAGCCCGGGCAGACCCGCTGAATTCTCACCCTTCTCGATACTAAGACTACTTATTCTATAAGTGGTGCGATCTGGAAAATAGTTTCCGATAGGAGACTCGCAAATCGATTCTTGTATCACCCAGTCCTTTGAACAATCATAATTCTAGTCAAACTGATTTATTTTTTTATCTTTTCAACACGAAATTGGATTCTCAATGACGATTAATAATTAGGAAAACTTTACCAATAAAAATATTTCTAATTTACAAGTTAAATATTCGTTTAAATTCAGGCGCCTTTTTGATCCGCTTCTGTACTCCAATACTGATGACTCGGGATAATATTAGTCAAGATGCAGTTGTCATGAAAGAAGATGCAAATGAAGAGAAGGAAGCTTTCGAGAATAATTCCCAGGTTGATAGTGTATGATATATTTATATATAGAATATATATGGTTTGTTTTAAGGCCTTTTTGTTATATAGGTATTACATTATTCAGTTAGGTTCTGTTGATATTGTTACTAAACTGTAAAGCCTATTTGCCATACAGGGTCTTTTTGCTTTATGTACTGAGCATTCCTAGTCGTTGAGTTTTATTGTTGTTTCTTCCGAGTGTCACATTATAGCCGAATAAAATATTCAAATGTCTATGAAAAACAGTGTAATGTTTGACTGTCTAAGGACAACAAAAGGTATTCACAATATTAATTGATTTAGAATATTACAATTAGCCAAGTGGAGTCATAAATCTGAGAATTGTAAGCAGGAACATAATCATTCGCTTTAAGTTATCAAAGTTTTTAAAATATGGATATTTAATTCAAAATAGTCTTTAGAATAGACCGATTCCTCAATTACATACAGTCGGTAAGTCTACTATCGTATGTTATTCTGTACGACAGGGTAGGGAAAAGGTCGGCTTGATTCGCAAATTATCGTCCTCAGTTTTGTTCAACGTTTTCAGCAGGTTCACAAATATACTTTTTACTTCTAAATTTTCATATTAACAATAAAAATGCAAGAATATTTATCATTTTATTAGTTTTTATATGATTTATCAAAATAATAATGTCGATTTTGTTCTAAAGATTGTTCTTTAGCGGGCCGAGTTTTAGATATTTCGACCCTAATTAGGCCGATAGCACAAAATGTCGACCCTCGAACGGGTCGATTTCCCAAAAAACCTGTCTGGGCGATCCTTTGAAATTCCGACCCCTTTTGCACGGTAGCACTTAAGACCACCTATATAAGTATTTATAACATTTTATGCGTTTCTCATCTTTAATCGCAGTAATTTTGCAAAAACTGCGCTATTCAATGCGCTGCATGAGTAATACTCACCGAGTTATTGCTGCCAAAGGGAAAGTTTGACTCGAAAATTAGATGCAAGATAAATAATCGGCCGATTCGCGGGATTCATTTAGAGATTATCTTCACAGGGTGAGAACCTCGCCCACTTCGTGAGATTTGCAAAAGTGTAGGAGAAGAAGCGGCTTGAGATTCAGAAATAGTTTAAGATTCCAGTAGAGACTACAGTAACCCTTATAAATATCTACATGGGCGATCTTTATGATGCAGTTTTCGACCCGGTCTATAGAGAAAGTTTATTTTAGATTGCTCATCGACTAAGAAACATCGACTGATCTAAGTCGATAGGAACTAACAACAAAAATGTTTATTTTTATTTTGTCCAGCTGAGAAATTACAAAACGTCAAATTTGTTTCTTATCTACGTTTTATATTTTATGTGGCCTACACTCAATTTCGTCTCATTTATCAGGGGGAGTGTTTCAACTTAAGTTCGACCAATCAAAATTCGGCCGACGTACGATTGTTAAGTATGAAAATAGATATATTTTGTCATTTTTCAATTTTGCAACGGACCACGCTGAGCCGACTTACAGCTCCTCAAAAATTGCAAATTTGAAGCGCCGAATATGATTGATTGGTCACCTTAAGTTGAAACACTCCCCTGGTAAGACTAAGCAGGAGTAGCCTTGTAATAAAAAGCCGGTTCCCTATTCTAGTTTTTTTTAATAAGTTCTGATGAAGCTTAAAGAACAACAAGTAGTTCTATAGCGGATGAAGATTGTTTCCCACAAAGTCATATGTCATACTAATTATTATCTCTTTATAGCAAGAGACTGCGAAGTTAGTCATTGGTCAGCATGGTCTGCCTGCAAGGCCGATAAAAACGATTGTGGATTAGGCATGTTTATAGATATATTTAGTTTATATAAACTTTACAAATATATACAAATCTGAAAGTAAATATAGTCTATCTCAAGACCTATCTTTCCATCACGAACGGGGCGGGCGTCTAGGTCTTTAGATAGACTATAATTTAAGTGGTTGCTTTTTGCCCTTATTCATAGAGATGATTAATAAACTAAATATTTAAGCTATGAAATATTGTAATTCCTTTATTTTAGGTGAACAAGAACGTGTTCGTGTAATAACTGAAGATGCTCAACATGGAGGTGGAGCTTGCCCGCCCCTAAAGGAAATGAGAACTTGTAATAAGGAATGTCCCAGGAAAGCCGATGGTAAGAGGCATTCACATTGAACTTTTAAAATTAATGAAATAAGTGAGATGGCGAAGATTCTTGGGTTATATTGTTGCCTTTTAGCGAAATATTTAGAAAATAGGACTTAAAAACTTTAACCCTAAAAAGTATAAGTTGCTTAAAATAGAGAAAAAGGTCTCATCCGAGTGCTATCTATTTACAGATATAACGACAGTGGCCTTACTTCTCGATTATCGGTACAACTCCTCCCGTAGCAAGAAATCTCGTGATAATGTCTATTGGGATCTGCCCGATGTGAGGAAAAAAGTAGACAGTGCCACCTAGTGAGTATATTAATATTACTAATTAATAAATTCAAGGAATGTCGTGAGTTTAAAGATAGAATCATTAAGCATGTTATTTAATAATAAATAAAATAATTCTCTTTTAGTTATTGTGTTACCTACGAGATTGGCTGGGTGAATCGAAATTGCCTAAATAAGCAGATAAAAAACCGACTGTACCGAGGAAACAGAATATGTGCAGAATGCCAGCCAGAAGCACAGTTTCATAGAAATAATGGAAGGTTTGTTAAACATATAAATATAATAGCATTTGTGGAGGTAACCGCGGTTATTAGGATATATGAGCACGCTTATATTTCACTAAATATGTTTCTTACTTCGCGTATCAATCAAATAATGGCAAAAGTAAATGCTTCTCTGTTGCAAATAAATGAATACTTACTATATTTACTAGTGGTTGCTTTTCCATTAATCGAATGAAATCGAGAATAAAAATTATGAGATGATCCTTCTAAAGCCTTTTGACTTTTTACAAATTACAGATTTTTTGAACGAATAAGTGATACTCAGAAGAATATGAATGAGCACAGTACCTTGAGTATTCAGGGAACTTCTAGTTTAAAGGCGAAGATTAGATTGTTAAACTTTAAACATAAATCTTGATTAATAATTCTAATAAATAAGTATTATATTCAAGTATTACTCTGCCAACATTTGAATATAAAACCTCTTCAGATGCGCTTCGGACTTAGAAGACGGCGACGAGGGTTTCTGGAAGTTAATAGGTCCTAAGTCCTGTAATGGAATATGGAGAAGAATAGAGAGAAAAGAAGACTGTAGATGTTCTTTAGATCTAAAGGAACAACATCCTTTTTTACTTGTATAAAGGTAAGGTGAATGAGTATTGTGAATATTTGATTAATCAAGACTAAATTAGTTATAAACTTGCAATCCACATATTTTTCATAAGATACATAAACTTATAAAATAGAACGAAAATTATTAAATAATATATTTTTCAGATTTCTATAACGAAGAGAACATGACAGTTTCCCAACATAGAATTCAAATGTTCCGATTAGGAAAGCCCAATTTCCTGGAACTACTTACTCTTTTTACAAGTTTTTTTTTGCCAACTTTATATATTCCCGGTGAATAGCGAACTTTGTATTTTATTTTATAGCTAGGATTGCTACGGTTGAATACTTTATAAAGAAATGTAGCCCTATCGATAGAAGAATTGTAAATCTTATTGTTAGGTTATATTGTGCAGCCTAGGTCAGAGAAATTTAAAAACAGACTTTATAAACTCAGATGATTCAACCGTTGCAATCCCCCTATTTTACCTTAATTTACATTAAATCTCACTATTTGTTGCAGCTTTCTTGACAACTCAGTTACTATATCCTCTTATGCTATAAAGTACCAAAAGACTTTCACGCACTCATGCCTTTAAATAGTTATAATTTAAGGAAAACTAAATGTTCTAAACTGTTACGGGACATGAAAACACGTTCCTCAGATTGTTCTATGCGGTTTTAGTTAAACAAGTTTAAAACATTATACTTTCCCCCCTTTTCATTTCAGTATTGTTGATGAATCGTGTTTCCCCAAACAGCCTTTGCTTACCAATATAGCTCATTTTCTAACATCGTTTATATTTCCCGGTTTTTTGGCAAAACAAATGTCTTAAAAGTTGTTGAATCTAATTTTAAGACAATTGTTTAAACTAATTTGCAAAACCAACGGGATTACTATACTTTTATTTTAAACATTAATCATTCAATTAGTTTCCTTTTAACGTACATCTGCATAATGATTTCTGCAATACATTTTGTATGTTTAAAATATTTTAGAGAATCGGTGAATAATCATATTACTGTATTGAAAAGTAATAAAAATAGAATATTTGTTGTTTTTGATGAAACGAAGAAATGTTTGATAGTGGGACACAAAAAAGGAGTGTCAAAATAGCTTGTTACTTTAAATAGTTATTAATGAGCTATGAAACACATCGAAACGGGTGCGATCCTTTTTCCCGCAGAATTTTGAATAATATGAATGGATACTGTATTGGAGCTTTACCCTATTGGTTGGAGCGGCGCGGTCTCTCAAGATGTGAGAAACTGAAGAATAAATGATTCGCGGACAACCTTAGTTAGCTAATTTATATAGATAAAGAGCATATTAAACACTTAGCGTTTATTTTAAATACCTTAGACCGCGATAAAAATTCATTGGCAAATACTTTAGCTCTTCGAAACCTGATTTGGACTAATTAATAAAATACGAGATTGGCCTAACTAATGGGTTAACAATAGTTTTTTGTCTTTTTGTTATAGCCTTCAGCATATTGGTCCCACTTTAGTTCCGGTTAAGAGACAAAATGCCTAATAAACCTTAATAAAACAGTTGAGATTTACCTATAACAATGAAATAAACTTGAAACTATAGAAGGCATTACACATTATACTTTTTTTGTCCTCCAAAAATCGCAGTCGGCTTTGTGTGAGGGCTATTTTTAATATCTAAAATAAGATTATGAAATACAACTAAATACGATCGTGGTTACTTGTTCATCGCTATCAGTCCGGACCTATAGGAAGTCTCGTCGCAGGTCATCAAGGACAGAACAGAGGCAATGATGGTTACAGCTGCGGCAGTAGCTCCGCAGAAACTGGAAGACTTGGTTGTGCTTGTTGTAAAGTCCCAACTTCCTTAAGCTCTCGGCATCAGAACGGTTCTCGTCAAAAACAGTAAGTGCGCAGAAAATTGCATTCACTGATCTGAACTCAATATGTGAGAGCCGGGGTGCATAGTTCCCGGGTTGAGTTTTTGGTGTATCACGGCTGCTACGAAGACCATAACATAAATTACTTTAGCATTGTGACAACATCATATTGTACGATATCATATAGTTTATATATTTCAATAATATTGTATATACCTTGAAAGTAATGTAATATGTCTCTGCCGTATGGAAGTTTCTTCCATTCCTGATGCTGCTTCCTACCCCGAAGATCCTTTGCCTCATCCTGCCATTCTTTGCTTTGTCAAGCTCAGCTGCCCATCCCTAACACGTAGTAACATATATAGATTATTATAGAAAGAAAAGCATCATTATGCTCATTCTGACACAATGACCTGAAATTGAGAGGTCTGATTTAATAAGCTAGAAACATTAAAAAATTCGATAATATTGATTCTCCATTGTATTGAGACTATTGATATATATCAATTTCCGAATAGGACGATACATTTAAAGCTTTATTATATACAAAGCAAACTAACAACAATACACCTGTTATAAATACTTTTGATTATTATTTAATTATAAAAATAAAGAATAAATAAAGGAACCATAGGTTCTACTAATAATGTATACAACATTTTAATTACAATATTCATAAAATAAAACATTTCGGTTGAAAAGTTCACAAACTTTAATTGGTTTTAAAAGGCATTCCGAATCAATGTCGAAATCTTTTTTACAAGTAATATGGGACCAATTAAAGCTTAAACTTAATTGAATAAAACATTTTAAATAGTTAAATTGCACTTATTTATTAAGTTATTGCACATTAGTAAGCAAAATATTTGTACCGTAAAATATGGTTAAATTGAGAAATATTCGAAGAGTTATGATACTCGAAAACGATTATTTTCCTCAATAATAACATAAATACTTAAAATAAACTGATTATTCAATCTTTAAATGAAAGCTCGAATTATTCAGTTAGGCAGTGACAAAGTAGAGGATTAACGAAATAAAAATGTGGAAAACAAATGTTTCAATAAATACAAAGATAAATATATATGCTGTGTGAGAAGGTTGTATTAATAATAATTAAGTTAATTTAAAGCATATAACAGTAATAAGAAACCCAGGGGGCGGGGTTTACCATCGCTGTTGCACCCATATAATATGCAATTGAGATGAGAAATAAGAATATAGGAAAATAGACCTTTAAAGTACACTTGCAACATTTAATATTCTCTATTAATATAAGAGTTTCAACTTGTTTTAGTAGAGTTTGCCTAAACTATTTAAGGAATTCAAATGTTACAAGTAGTCCTATAAAAGTACATATATTCCTAAAAACCATTAACAACTTATTTGTACTGTATTATTATTATTATTGTTAGATATTACTGCAATTGCTGCAGTAGACGCTGCACTTAGTTCTTCGGCTAAGGTTGTAGGGCTTTCCGGGTCCTCCAATACATCTGAACCTGCTGAATCGTTGCCGGAATCAAAGGGAGAATCCTATAAGGGAAATGAAATAGCTTACTTTGTTTTTAACTTTATAGTTTCTTTTTATTTACAATTATATTTTAAATTAGTTTAAAGTGATTTATTTTAATAAATATTGTATTAAATCCTTTTTCCAACCTGGAATGCTTCCTTTGGTACATCCACAAATTGATAAACAAGACGTTGTCCGTCGACTTTTTGCAGAATACCACGTTGATAATAATATCTAAAATAAAACATTTAACTATTCTTTTTCTATGAAAATAGCTTTTTTACCCTTTCTAACTATATTTAAATATTTAAAACATATATTTTTGTATAACTAACCTAAGTGCTCTACCCATTGTTTCATAATTCATTCCGGGTTTATTTTTGTGCATTCCCCATAGACGAGAAACTGCCTTAGAATCCACTAGTTTAAATATACCCTAAAACATTTTAATTAAGTAAACTTTATCATTTTTATTAAGTTTGTTTATTATTTAATTATTAGAAAAAGTCTAAATATAATTGTATTCCCTATTTTGTTAAATATTTCTACCTTTGTTTGGTCAATCCATTTAATGAATTTAGGACTGTATTCCTTGTCTTGTAAAAGACGAAGTAGAAACTCCCATAAATAGGTTACTTGGCCTAAAATACTACTACTTTATTATAATAATTATAATATTATTTATATTGTATAATAATAATAATACAGTTATTTGTTTGTATTTGCATTGTTAATAGTTATAAGTTATAAAACAGATAATCAATAGTCTTTTGATAATTGAAAAACGTTTTCAATAACCATTTAAGTAAGTATAAAATGTTATTTTTATTTATTTTATTCAATTATTTTATTTTATTTTATTCAATAACCATTATTTTTCTTATTTAAATATTAAATATATAATCTTCGCCTACCATCTCTACTTTTTCTTCTTTGTGCAATCAAGTGTGCCGGTGGGGGCACGGGTTCACTGTATCTTAAACATTTAAATTTATTATATAAATATAACTTAAGGAGAATACAACACTAAAATTGCTATTTTGTAAAATAAAACTATTTTAAAGATAATTTATATGTGTATTAAATGTTATTCTAACTATAAATACTCTGTTATTAGTTTGATTAAATGAATGTTTAAGTATTTCCGTACAAACCTTCTAGCTTCGAACATATAGTTCATGCCTGCATTATGCGTGTAATATGCAGCTAACCCGCTACTAGCAAATCCTCCATTTTGAACAGAGGCTGCCGCTGTCGATCCCGTAGGAGGAAACTCGGTAAAAAGAGAACCGCCTGAGCTCAAATGATGGGGTAGTGCTAAAATATAAGCAATGAAAAGTTAATACATTTGAATAGTAAAAAACTAAAGTTTATTTTATTTGAGTATTTATTTACTTGAGGTCTAGATATCGTTGTGTACAATAGTTCAAAACATTGTTTTTAAAAGGCCTAATCGTTAAAATAGTAATATTTAATATATTTTGTTAATTTTAATTGTTTTTTTTACCGGCAGTAAGTAGTCCGTTATTTGTATTTGTTCTCAATGCTGTAGGTGTTGTAATTTGAGATAAATTGTTTAATTGGTTAGAAGTCGAAACAGAAGGCCATAAAAGGGCTGCAGATAACCAAGGATTAACAACGTGGGAGGGCTCGGAGGCTAAAATATTAAAATATTAGTGTATTAAACATAAGAATATTATCAATACATACTAATATATCACCTATATAATGTTTATTTTGAAACATTAACTTTTCATTTATATGCATATAGTTAAATAATATTATTTTTCTTTTAAGATGTTTAAAACAATCTTTTAGCTACAATTTTAGATAAGATTGTAAACCAGAATGTTTAAACTATGATTTGAAACGATCGTTCGATGTTTGATTGCAATGATTTCATATTTTATCATTAAATAAGAAAGTCTGATATATTGTAACCATTTAAATAATACATAATTAAGTTTAAATTAATAACAAACCGTTAATCCATGGCCATAAAAAAGGCGGTATTGTTGTATTAACTGTATTAGATACTCCTGTTGTAATACCAGTAGAGGTTATTACACCGGAGGTAGAAGAAACCGAGGTAGGCGGACCTAAGAATAGAATATAGTAGTTATTAGACTGTGCTTTAATAGAAGAGTGCTTTAGCCTAGTGGTCAGAGTAGCGGTCTCTGAATCCGTGAGGATCTGAGGATGTGGGTTCGACTCCCCGTAGCTGCAGAAGGCTTGGGAAACCAGCAGCTTATTTGTCCTATGTTTCGTGCACCCGAAGATTGAATGTTAGAAAGGAGCCGTCTCTGCTCAGCAGTTATTAGACAGAATAAGAAAACACCTTGTACTGGGTTCTTTATTAAAAACAGTTTAAATAAACTCGAATTCTGTTTATTACCAGATAATGAGAATATTAACTATGTATAGAAGGAAGTATTCTTTTCACTGAACATTGGGTCTCAAATAAACTATATTGATTTTAAAGATCGTTTTATAACTTTATTTTAGTGATATTATTCTATTAATATTTAATACTTACCAATATTTAAATTAGTAATTGGCAAATTTATTGAACTGGCTGATTGGCCGACCGTTGCGGGTGCATGACTCTCTGAGACTGGAGAAGGTTCATCGGTAGAAGAATCGAGACCAATGCCTGAAATATTTAGTTTATTTATTATTTTAATATTAAGTTTATTTATTATTTTAATATTAAGTTTATTTATTATTTTAATATTAAGTTTATTTATTATTTTAATATTTAGTTTTTATACAATGTTCTAAGGAAAGACGTCAGTTTATCCAAGAATCTTCAAAAGTAAAAACTTCAGACTTATTGAGATGGGGGGGGGGGGGTGTTTGTATATTAACTTGTGTGAGGAAATAATAATATAATTATAATTATCAATTCTTTTTAATAACTATTTCTGTTTCTCTAACCTGAATCTGGACTACTAGATTCACTTGATGAAGATGCCGACGAGTTATGAGCCGCATATTTTTGTTTCTCGAGGATTCTCTGTAGATGAAGAAGGTTTAAATCAACGGCAGAAGTAGTGGGCTGAAATATTTAATATAAATAATATAATTTGTAATAGATTAGTTTTTACAAAGATTAGTTATTATATCTCTGCCTTGTTAAACATTCAGTTTCTTCGATAGGTTTTCTTAATCATTCTTGAGGGTTACAGTATACTTTAAATCCCATATACATGTCAATTTCTCACATAATGCATAAATTTGTTTTTTCATCTCTTTTGTGCATAATTGGTTGCATCAGCCCTTTAAATATCAAACTACAATCTAATTTAATAAAATTGCACAATTTCTCTTTAAAATCACATCATAAGGTGCATAATAATAAAAAGATAAGCATTTATGTATATTTTATATGTTTCTAGCAAGAAAACAGTCTTATTACTGATTCAATGAGTAAACTACAAAACTGTTAAATATAAGAAATATTAAAAGAACTTAATAAATAGAAGTTTGTAGATATAACATTTATTGTTTAAACTTTATACAAAACTCTATGCTCTGGTCGACCGGATACCTGCAATTTTACCAGCGGATACCTGTAACTCCAGCCTGTATTTGCAAGTATTCTTTGGTAAGCTGCAGGTATCTAGCGTATCCGGCGGTATTTGCAGGTATCGGGTCGACCAGAGTGTTTTTTATGTTATTAGAATGTTTCTAATAAAACACTAAAGTGTTATTTTATAAGTTCTTATTTATAAAAATACAAATTGAAGTTTATTGTTTATTTTGAAGCAAACTCAATAATCCTGTTTTCTTTCTTTACAGAAACCCTGCCCTCTAATTCCAGAAACATGTGTCTCCCTTATTGAGCTATTTGAATCATTTATATTCCTTATAAATGATAATAAAAGACAATAAATAATAAGACATAAACCCCTTATTGAGCTACTGAAATACCATTGATAATAGCCAATTTCATTGAAAAGCAGTCTTCCTTATTTGATTGTAAATACCATGAGGGACTATCGTTCGTAGAAAGTTTGTTGTCCAAAAATATTCAGAAAGATAAAATATTTTATAAGAATAATAAATATAGTTGAAAGTATTATAAAGTAATACTCAGTTTAAAAAAACATAATATTTTAAACAAATTAGATTATATTATTGTTACCTGTATTTGATGATGATAGTTGTACATCAAAACTGTCATTTTAGAAATTGTAAATTTGTTAGCTAAAAAAATAATTATTTAAAAATAAATAATTATTATAAAAAACTAGGTTTATAGTTTCTATAAGACCAAAATAAAAATAGTTTTAAACATTTTAAAAATAAAAAGTTCGTTCTAAACCACCGTTATTCGAATTTCTGTGAAAGTCTTCTATGCTTTATCAGTTCTTTTCTGTACTAAATAAGGAGCTTAAGTTATGATAGTGGGCGGAGTCTAAGCTAAGGAAGCAATTCAGGAAGTGAATTTAGTAAGCAAATTATGTGATAAGAAGCAATACAAGAATAGATGGTGAAAATAGTGTCTGAACAAGATTTAGATAGAATGTTGAAATAAAATAAAGCAAGTAAGAGGATATTTGATTCATCTGTTATAGAATACTCGTTAGAAGACACAAAAGGAAGTGGTTCTATAAATAAAAAAGATTCCTTTTATCGAAATAGTTTAAAAATCTTGCGAAACTGTTATCTTAAATAGGAGAATGAATAATTGTTATTCTACTTTATAAAATTGCTGACTCTTGAGAAAATACATAACTTTCGTTTATTGTATAAGACTTATTTTTAATTATAACAAGTTGTTGACTTTATTAGTCTGTTTCCATACTAGACCGCTATTCTACAAAATGTTAGCTTCATATGTTCTCTCGTCGGAAGAGAAGGAAGAGTCTTTGTTTTTAAATATAAGTATGGAATAATATGCAATAGAATATTAGTTGAATATGTTCCTTGGAATCTATTGGATAACAAGTTACTGGAGGGGAACTGGTGTAGTGAGGAGTATTCCATTACGTAACTTATTTTATATATTTACTTAATATATATATATAATATTATTAGTTATGATAAATACATTAATCTGTATGTATTTGAGGTATCTATTCATTTGTGTTTATGACTTGGTAGACTACATTTTTTTCTCATATAAATATTCACACTCTTTTTATTATTATTTAAATGTTTATTACACATAAAGATAATGATTAAACTTCCTGTTTAAATGTTAATAAAATATAAAAATTATTTAGAATAACGGAACTATAGAGGTGTGAACAGGAAATAATAAAACTATAAACATTGTTTTATATTATTTGATATGCCTAACACTTAACTCTCTAAACTATTCTAGTATTATTATTAATCAGGCTACATTAAAGGTCTGAAAGACATCTTCGCAACAGTTTCTGTTTATCTAAACAGCTAAAACACTGTTATTTTAGAGGTATTAATGCGTCTCGAACGGATGAATTTGTTTTCAATTGAGCATACTGTATTTTCATATATTTGTTATGATAGTTAATTCTTTCAGTGAATCTTATATTATTATAACTATTCTCTTTCTTAATAAAGTCACCCTTGAACCTTGTTCTAATATTTTAGAATTGTTATTTATATATGAATTAATCCTCTTATAATATGACTAAATAAGGAAATTGAAGATAACAATCAAACTATAAAAGTGATGTCAAAAGTACAAAGTAGACTTATAGTGCAAAGACAGGACATCCTGTAAATATCATTTTTACACAAACATTTAGTTTTGAGGAATATTGGAGTAAAAAATATATTATTTTGAGGTAAATTTGCTCGTGTGTGGTTGAAGACATAGTCTTAATAGAAGTCAATGTTATCTGCAGTATAAGTTAGAATGCATTAAATTAAGAAATTCGAATGTTACAACAAAAAGAAATAGGGAACCAACAGAGTCAGTTGTAAACAACAATATCATTAAAGGAACAGTATTTTTAAAACCAATTATTTTATACGGCGCTCTACTGTCATTGTATCTTTACTAGTAATTACAAGGCTATTTTGTTATATTCATTTTAAACTAAAAACCTCCGAGTATTCAAATATTTCGGTAACATTTAATATCCTGAGTCATCCAGTCTTATTTAGAAAACAGTCACTTGCAAAAAGTATCAAGGCTTAAAGGTACCTAGACATTGGTTTCTCTGTAATCGCAGAAATTGATTCAAAAACAGTTTATATTCTAAATTTTGATCAAAACTCACTTTTTAACAATCATTTTGATATATTTGATCTACTTGAAATGTGTGATACACTATTTGGTCAGAGTTAAGTTATTTTTGTGAATATGTAATTTACTGAGTGGAAAAAAGAATTATATTACAGACAGAACGGTTTTTGTTATTGAAAACATTTTCATTTTGAAGAGAGTTATAGATAAAAAGAATTTTGCGATCACAAAACTACAAAAAGCTACAGTAACCCCGCCGATTTTCAGTGTAAATGAAGGGCGCGCATAAATTAAGCTTTCATTGCTCGAATAAGGAAAACGTATCGTATATATAGGTTTGAATAATGTTACTCAGAAGAACGAGGTGCTCTATTAACAACGATATAATGTCAAGAACTCATGTCTAGTTATCTATTTTTAGGAAGTTTTGGTTGTTCACGATTAGACTGAGAATATATAAATATCATAATAGATGCAATAAAATATAGAGGCTACGGTAATTTATAAAATAAAAAGTGATAAAAGTAACTATTTCTAGTCAAAGACTATGTTGATGTGAGCAATGTATATTTAATGTATGGATAAAACCTCATAATAAATTTACTTTCAAGCTTTTTCAACATTTATTTATTTATTACAAATCAATAAAATACAAAACATAGAAGAATATTCCCAAAAAAATGAATCAGTTTTTATAGAAACGGAAGTTCAGTCACCATTCTAATCAATGTTATATTTAGTTTACTGTCGACTGCAAAAGATTTAAAATCATATGAATAGTCGAAATTTGCGCTGTGATCTCGATAAGGTGCGCCATTGCTAATTCTACAGTATCTTCTTAACTGCCGATTAAACTAAATTCATAATTGTTCACCTACCGTTATAGATAACACAAAATATGAGAAGAGGTTGGACAGGAATGATAGGAATTTAAATGAATTTTAAATGTTTTAGAAGATAACTTTTAGAGTTTTAAGAATTTCTGATTATATTCTTTGTAGACTTTATGAAATACAAATATTACATTTATTAATGATTATTCCCGTTTATGACATTTATAAATTATAAAGAATTCAAAGGTTTTACATTTCATCCTTAACAAACTACAATAATCTTACATTTGGTAGCTCGTTAACTGTCTAAATTAATATCTTATCTATCCTTTTATTATTAATTAATGGCTAATTATCGAGAAAAAATCGGAAGATTGAAAGTAGAAAAAACGTGATTTTTATATAATAAGAAACATTTAAACTGTTTTATGATTTAGCTGAAAGAATGGCTTTCGAGGTTCTTAATAATTATGGTTAAATAGGTTTTATTCAAAAACATATTTAAATAGTAAAACTAACAAAAGAATATGCATTAGCAAGGTTCTTCGGTGATGATTTGTCTTATGGTTAACAAAATGGCAACATAATCCATATCAATTTATTGGTATATATATATATATATATATATATATATATATATA